>JAUCBJ010003909.1:0-45471 GCA_032718475.1 Nemertoderma westbladi
GTGACTGGTCTTTTGGTCTTGATGTTGAGATCGAAATAAAATCACAAACTCATCGGTTATGGGAAAAAAAGTGTTTACAACGCTGTACACCATTATATTATTATATCAATGTAAGTACGGCCACAACTTAAATCGAATTAAAACAACTCATTTTCCATCAGTACCGGGATGCTATTTACTATCATGTACAGTATATATAAACATTCAAAAATAACTAAACGAATTTGTAATGAGATGGAATACAGTACAAATAGGCCGTAGGGCTATAAACAAAATGTTAAGAACAAATATTAAAATATTTCAGGTCTGTGACCTATTGACTTAAAAAGTGTTACTGATTGAATCTTATTGGATGTCATTTGAATACAAAAACAGAAATAGTACCGGTACCGAAACTGTTTCTGACCAAATTGTACTTTAAATTATTTGATAGGAAACAAACGAATTAAGAATAAAATACGATGAATAAACATAAAAATACAACTAAGAAACATGTAAATAAACATGTAAATAAATGTAATTTATCCGTAATTCTGTAATTAGGAATAAAAACACAATAATATTTATATTGCATTTCGCCCAGACCGGATTTCGGTATCATTAGGTTTCCTTACTTACTTTTCAGCTCTACTACTGTACTGTAGCATTTGTTATTGCAGTATTGTACTTATCAAGGGCTTCCTAACTACAAGTCGTTCAACAAGATCTGAAGATAGTTGTGAGTTTTAAGGGCAATTCCTTAGTCCTCTATAATTTATTTATCATGCTGTCCTCCCTGGCTGTTAGCCTCTTTTGGTCAGCTCTGCTGTAGGACTGTAGGAGCAGATGATCCCTGAGTCTGTGCTGCTGTATGTTATCGCTGCGTCTTTGACGGAGTTTATTGCAGTTTCGGACTCAGGGTTTTCTTCCCGATGAGGGATTTATGTATATGAGGGATTACTCCTCCACCGGCGATCGTCGCCTTTATCAGACTGTCTAACTCCTCGTCCCCACGGATCGCCAACTGCAGATGTCTCGGAGTGATTCGCTTAACCCGTAGATCCTTGGAGGCGTTCCCCGCGAGCTCCAGCACCTCGGCGGTGAGGTACTCCAGTATGGCGGCGCAGTATACGGCCGCTGTGGCGCCGACGTGGCCGTGCGACGTTGTCCGTGTCTTTAAGAACCGGTGGATCCGTGCCACCGGGAACTGCAGTCCCGCCCGTTGTGATCGAGATATTGCTTTCGCTTTGGTTTTACCGGAATCCTTTCCCGCTTTGCCTTTACCTTTCCCCGCTGCCATTTCGAAATAATAATAATGATAGGCCTAAATATCTGCCTGTCTGTACAGCTGTAAACTTAGCTACCGGTAGGTCAGTAGAGTAGGTAGGTAAGTACTGAAGTAGGTAACGATAGATCAGAAGGCAGGAAGGTACAGCCTGACAGCGGTACCGTACAGCAGTTACACTGTTGTCAGTTGTACACTGTACAGCCACAGGAGGCTATGCAGCTGCATACTGTATGTTTGCACGCCCTGCAGGATCATTTACAGATTCTGACTTTAAACAAAGAGGTCTGCAGTGCGCAGTTCACAAGAAGCAGTTCTATCGGTGTATATAGATCCTGTCTATAACAATATTTTAATACATACTGTACAATTTATATATACGTGATGTGAGAATTAATAATTATTTTAGTTTAAACATATTTCGTGATTTTATCCGATACCAAGCTTTCACTTCGGCCTGCTTAACATTTTTAAATTCAATTTGTGATATTAACACGGCCTTCTAACTGTCTAAACATCAGGCCTGTTGAGAAGGGATAGTGTGAGTTGATTCTACCCATATTATACAGTATATGTTTGAACTAAATTTGTTATCATATATATTTGTGCCTTTGCCTTGTTTTAAATACTTTCAGTTTGTCGTGCGTTTCTTAATTCGTTGTTGTCGCGTTTATATACTATAATTAATCAAAGTAGTATTATTGCCAAATATTTCTACCTAACCGTATCTATATTATAATAATAGTTATATATATATACAGGTCTCCATCCAGTAGTGGCGGTAGAGAATCTATCTACTGACTAAGAAACTAAAAACTACGGACTAATGGCACAGAAATAATCACAAAAATGGAGTTACCGGTAGCGGTCAACTGTGTAAAAAAGAGGCTGCTTTTTAACACTAGTAAATAATATCCAAAAAATAAAAAATAAATTAAGGTTTTATGTCCGAAAGGTGCAAATGCGAATATAATTATTTGGAGTCCAAAAAGTACAGTATACAATCAAAACAATAATACGCCAAAATGTGATTAAATTGTTACGTACAAAAAAAATGACGAACTCAACCGAATACTGTATACAGTAGGTTTTGTCTATTATCCCGTGTTATATTCAGCGTGTTGGGTTCCCGTGTTATATTCAGCGTGTTGGGTTCCCGTGTTATATTCAGCGTGTTGGGTTCCCGTGTTATATTCAGCGTGTTGGGTTCCCGTGTTATATTCAGCGTGTTGGGTGCTCGTGTTATATTCAACGTGTTGGGTGCTCGTCTTATATTCAGCGTGTTGGGTTCTCGTGTTATATTCACGATATTGTGCTCGTTTTATATAATCTTTCTCACTAATTTTTCGATAGACCCAGCCCCTGCAACTCCGTCTGATCCTGATACTGAAAGTATGTGGATGACGGGTGGTTAATGTTTCCCGGTTAATGTTTCCCGGCTTTCTTCCGCAATCCGGGTAAAAAAATGTTGCTTTACGGTCAGCGTTGCGAGTGGAGTTGCGGTTTCGGTTAATGCTTTCGAGTCATCTCACTAATCTTTTTAAAACCATGTGTCCGATAAATATCAATTAAACAATATTTAACCAACGCTATTTTAAAATGCATTTTTGCCAATTACTACCTTATTACTTTTAGTTAGAGGATCCACATGAAAATGAGACTCAGTCTCTTGTGGCTATCCTCCTAAGGCCGCCAAATAGTAGGCCCTACATAGATTGCACTATCTTTATAGTTTAATGTCTAATTCTTGTTGTGTAAATGTGTAAATATCGTACAGTAGGCGTACTAGTATATTAAATATTTTGTGACTGGTATATTTTAAACTGTTGTACATATTTAGTATTGTTCTTGTTGTATGTAACATATATTAGTATCTATCATTTGGCGCCAATAAACAGGTTCAAGTTCACTGTAGAAAACTATGTACATTGGAGAGACCATGTTTCCCCTACACGAACACATTAACCGGTCCCGCAACTCCATCCGTAACTCTGACCGACAGTGGCGTGGTGGGACAAGGTGAGGGGCCAGGAAATCAGAGGAGCCCACTCATAAATGACAGATTGCCTCGAATTTTTACCAAACCCCCTCCGTATTGTGCTTACTTCTGTGCTATGTACAGTTGTAGAAGTGCTTAGTATTTAATTTCTTCGTATGTAGATACAATAGTAAGTAAGTAAGTAAGTAAGTAAGTTAGGTACATAGTTGACAGGCTTTTCCTGTCCTTTAATTTGATCTCACTAGTAATAATGCTTTATAACCAAATATTTGATTAATTAGGTAGCAATAAATAAATAGGAAATAAATTATCATGTAGAAATAAATACAGTAGCACAATAGATTGGCACGAGGATAGGTTACCAACTTGTTTTTAGTAATAAATATAATAATTCTGCTGTCTTTTAAATATTGCTGGGCTCACTATTGGACATATCGAAAATATTGTTAGGTAGAGCTGATAATTTCGATCGAATTTCAAATCTATCAGGTAAACTACAGTACAATGGAAAAGAAGATGACTCTCATCCTCTACACCTTGACGACAGCTACATGTACATAGCCGGTCATCAAGTGGCCTCGGTGGGCGGTTCCATCTCCCTATCTCAACCTTCAATTGGTGTGAAGATAAACGCAATCAAGTGAAAGTGTTGTTCTTAAACGTCTTGTATAGTATATGGGATGAACCGTCAATTCTGGGATGAATTTCATATAGGTGGTTACCCTAGTTGAGGTCATTGATCCAACCTCTATGGCGATATCTGATAGTTGTCGAACCACTTTGTCACAAATCTTAATGAGATTACATGAAATTTGAAACATAGATAGTTTATCCTCTCTTCTCCTCCGTAGTCGTAGTAGGTGCGACAATATTTTTATTTTCGCTTACATTATTTAGCTACAAGTGTTTGAAAAAAGTGTCTCCGGCGATATTTCACATTTAAAAATAGTTGAGATATGAGCGTTCTAAGTTCCATGGTTTTGCACTTGCGCGAGGCTATTTGATTCATTTTAAATAAGAACATTATTTTTCTTTATGTATGGATGGATAGGCTACGTAATAGTATACACAGTAGCATAGTCCTGGAATATAGTGTCGTTATTCAAGTACCTGGACCCCCCCCCCCAAAAAAAAATTTTTTTTCTTAATTTAATTTTCGTAATGAGATTCAATGAAATTTGAAACAGAGATAATTTAATCTCACTCCTCCTTACTGGGTGAGCCATAATTTTTATTTTTGCTTTCAATCTTTAGCTACAAGCGTTTGAAAAAGGTGTCTCCGCAGTTATTCTTGAACCTTATCGCGATTTGTAGGTACGAGTAGAAAGCTGACCGTGAAAGGATTCCATAAATGTAAGAACATTTTAATTTGTTTGAGAAATAGCCGAGATATGGGCATTCGAAAGTTGCATGTATTTGCTTCCCCTGCACCTTGGTGCAAGTGAGTCATATTCCCCATTTTTGTGATGATCAACTTCTATTATTCCTACTGCATTGATATTACGCTCATTTAGAACCGCCCCCAATGACCGATTTAGTTGGTGTAGACACCTTCAAAACAAGCATAGAGCGAATAGTTTTTGAGATATTGCAGATAATGTGAAGTCCGGCACAAGTCAAAATTTGCGCCTTGATGCGATATTGACAAATACCTGACAAACTATTCGCTTTATGCTTGTTTTGAAGGTGTCTACAACAACTAAATCGGTCATTGCGGTTCTAAATGAGCATTATATCAATGCAGTAGGAATACTAGAAGTGGATCATCTCAAAATGGGGAATATGACTCACTTGTGCCAAGGGCAGGAACTTCAGGCAAACCTAGGTCAAATCTGGTCCTGTAACTAGGACCCCCTTCGTTCTGGGATAAGGACGCCCTTGGTCCTGGATTAAGGACCCATATACTTGGCTGCAGGGGTATATGGCCTGACCAGGCAGATGGTGATCTACCAATGGCTGGTCAGGAGTAGAGTGTTCTCATGTCCACTCTGAGAGCACTTCACTGCAACCTGCACCTGGCAGCAAGGGTACAGGGCATGACCCAGCAGATGAGCTGCAACAGCCAATGGTGGGTCATGTGCGCCAGAGTAGATATGGGTGATGGGCCTCATATCTGACTCCATTGCGACACCCACCCTGTGGAATGGCAAACCAGGGTGTGGTATTTGCCCCGAGAGCTGACTCGGCAAAAAAGCACCCCCCAACCCCCACTATGGATTACATTAGCAATGCGGAGGTCCGGCCACTAGAGGCCAGTGGAATTACCGGACACAATCGGCCTCACAGGCGTCAGTTAACTCCTGACCGGCTGCCTGTCTCACCCCCTACTGGAGAGAGAGCAGCCAACAATTCTTTGAGTCCCTTTCCTGATGACCTTTCTGGCCCAAACCCTGGGTCACCAGGAAGGCCAGATTGTGATGGGGAGAGGGATTCTGGAGTTGGAGGCTACTCTCATGTTCCACCCCGACCAACAAAGCCATTGGTGAATCTGAGGCAAGTCACAAGACTAGCCTCAGTAAACACCCTAACACTCGGGTCCCCAATGCGACAAGGTGAGCTGACTGCCTTGGCAGATAAGCTTTCTCTTAGCGCAGTGGGTGTTCAAGAGCACCGAATGCAGACTGGACAGACTGATGAGGTTCTGATTAAGGGGGGGTGGTTGGCGACTCGCCCTCGCGTCAGCAGATGATAGTGGCAATGGTGGAATTGGTCTATTGATGAATCCAACTGCACATGCAGCATTGGACAAAATAGACCAAATCTCTAACCGCTTCATCCGTTGCCACTTCTCATGTTCTGGAAGACTGGCTGAGAAGTTTCCTAAGGTGGTTCTGATTGTGTGCTACTCTCCAACTAGTGTTGCCCCTGTAGAGGAGGTGGAAAATTTCTACCACAATCTACAAGCAGCTACTGATGGAGTGGATCAGCATGCATTCTTAACATTCCTGGGAGACTTTAATGCAAGTCTGCATCAATCACCTACATCGCCCTGGGTCTATAGCAATAGTGTTAACCGAAATTCTGTCCTTCTTCAGGATTTTATCTCTGGAAATGGATTGTTTTCGGCTGGAACCCAGTTCAAGAAGCGAACTGGAAAGCTATGGACTCATAGTGGACCCAGTGGTCACAAGTCCCAGATAGACCATATTCTGTTTCGTAGGAAATACAGGAGCTCTATACAAGACTGTAATGCATTTACACTTCGACCCTTCTCCAGTGATCACCACCTTATTGTGGCCAAGGTAAGACTTAGTCTGCGTGCTAGCAGAACAACGAAATCTGCCTTGCCGCGGCATGACTGGTCCTCTCTGTTGCAACAGCCAAGTGTGAGATCCAGCTTCACACTACAGCTGAGCAACAGGTATGAGGCTCTTGCCTCTGAGGCGGCAGATCACTGTGAGGGCTATACTGCCTTTACAGAAGCAGTTAAGTTAGCAGCTGCAGAAACAGTTCCTGTATACCCGCGAAACAGGAAAAGGGCCCCCTGGACTGACAACAAAATTCAGAAGTGCCGAAATGACCTTCATAAGGCGCAGAAAGAGTCCCGACTCAAACAGACTACAGCGGCCAAGAATGCAGTTAAGGCTGCATCTAGGTCCCTGAACAGGCAGTACTCTGCTAATCTACAGGAGCTAATAAACCAACAGGTTGATGCCATCAATGATGCTGACGACAGCAGGCAATCATCCCAGGCATGGAAATCGATCAATCTGCTTACTGGGTGGAAAAGCCAACCAACCACCAAGGTTAAGGCCGAATCACCAGCCGATCGCCTCAATGGTTGGAAAGCCCACTTTGAAAAGCTCCTCAATAACGACAGGGTATTGCCTGATAACTTTATAGAAGTAAAAGTGTCTGAGTCTGTACTCCCAGATATTCCCATTGGCGATATCTCTTTTGCAGAAGTGAAGGCTGCTGCAAAGAGCATTAAGACCAATCGTGCCAGTGGAGTAGATGGTGTTCCCCCTGAGGTCTTTAAAATACCTGAGTGTTTAAAGCTCATCTATCCCATCATAGTAGACATGTACCGAACAACAAGAGTCCCACAAGAAATGAAAACAAATAAGTTGGTGCCAGTTCCCAAGAAGGGCAACCTAACACTCTATGGTTCTTTTTGGGGAATCTCATTGATCTCGATTGCTGCAAAGCTATACAATAGGATTCTATTAAATCGCATCAGGGATCCCATTGAGAGACTGCTCCGTGGAAATCAGAATGGGTTTCGTAAAGGTCGTGGGACCATGGAGCCCATTTTGGCACTTAGAAGGATAATTGAAGAGTTATCAAAAAAGAAAGACAGGCATCTGGCTGTTATCTTTGTTGACTTCTTCAAGGCCTTTGATTCAGTCTCTCGCTCACGTATGTTCAGCATACTTTCATTATATGGGATTCCTGATGAAATTATTGCAGCAATCAGATCAGTATACGATGGTTCGACAATATTAGTGTCTACTGTTGACGGTGACACAGAACCATTTAAAGTGTTATGGGGCGTCCTCCAAGGAGACACACTTGCACCATTCTTGTTCATTATTGTGGTTGACTATGTTCTACGCATGTCCTTAGATCATTATAATGATGATGGGGTGATGATAACTCCACCTACTGGCTCCAGAAGTCGAGGAAATCCTGCCAAGTACCTAACTGATCTAGACTTTGCTGATGACTTAGGAGTACTCTCAGAATCATTAGAGGGAGCCCAACGGCTCCTCAGCTCATTAGAACATCTCATCTAGTGTTGGTCTTTTTATTAACTCCAGAAAGACCAAAATCCTGACAGTTAACTTTGAAAGTCCTCAGCAAGTCTCTGATCGGATGAGCATAAGCTCAAAGGATGGTATGCTTGAGCATGTGGATGACTTCTGTTACCTGGGATCATGGATCCGGAAGTCAGGTGAGGACCTTCGAATACGCAAGGGAAAGGCATAGGCATCCTTGAATAGGCTATCCAGGATTTGGAAGTCACCAAGAATTAATCGGAAACTTAAGGTCCGATTATTTAGAGCAGCAGTAGTTCCAGTACTCCTCTACGGGAGTCCATGCTGGGCTCTAACTGCTGAGGACACCAAATCTCTGGATGGCACATTCACAAGAATGCTACGCCGGGTTCATTGTGTCAAGTACAATGCACACATCTCCAACCAGACACTATATAACATTGGAGGTGTCTCATTAGTTCCCCCAAGCTTGACACTAGAACAAAATCGCCTCCGATTTGCAGGACATTACTTTCGCCGTGAGGACCAGCCAGTGCATAATCTTGTACCTTGGCAGCCTCATGGTGTGAATAAGCATGGCGGACAGCCCATGACTTTCTTGAGACGCATCTTAAACGACACTGGCCTTAAAGTTGCGGATGATCTAGCAAATTTCATGGGTGATAGGGAGTTGTGGCGGTGCAATTTTGTTGACAAGCCGGCACAGCATTCTTAAAAGTGCAGCTGCAATGCAGCATGCCGATCCTAGTAGTAGTAGGAACTGGCCATGTGCCTGTGGGAATATTTACTGTCCTCCCCAAATCAAAATTTTGGTATCTTTCTAAGTTTGGGCCCATTTGATGACATCTGATTTGCGAACTGAGTTGAAATCAAAAAACGTTTTTCGTTGATATTGAATGGTACAGGTACAAAACACGATGTGTAGGCCCCTATAAATTGTAAAATTGAATAGACCCCCTTGCAAATTTTTACATTTTTGTTTTTCTAATTGAGAAGTACTATAAAATAATAAATGTCACAAAATTTCGAGATAAAATATCAATGTGTGATAAAATTGTGTAAGTTTAAATCTTCGATGGATCAAAAATGACCTCAAAGAGAGCACAAGGTTTAAATCGACTGCAGTTTTCAAGCCCGCCTCTAGGCTGGTGTAAAGTGATCAAGGGCATCTGCTTAGATTTTGCTTATTTTGCTTTCAAGATTACACTTGCATAAATTTATGTCACATGGTGCGCGAAGGACACACTTCAGGTATAATATGGTTAAGGTTAAGTTACAACAAATTATAGCTATGGATACCAGCGCAAGCAACCCTCAGCACCAAGCCTTTTAGCTGCAAGCTGGCTCCCAAACTACAAGCAAAATAGACAATGGGTCAACGGTCAACAACAAACAACCCCTCTACCCTGGTAGCCAATGAGAGAACCTAGAGCTTTCGAGTATTTTTAGCAATTATTACATGTAGGTAGGTATATTAATGTCATGTAGTATTATAGGAATTGGACCAAATGGAATGGTGGGGAGTCAGGTCAGGTCAGTGGGCAGGATTATGTGAATCCAATAATATTGATTACCAACAATATTATTATTAATTAACTGTGAATAAGTGAATAATACATGTCTGGGGGGGCAGTGGGACTTCTCTGGGAGGGGGGGGGGGGGGGGGGGGGGGGGCAGTGCCCCCAAAGCCCCCCCGCACGATACGGGCCTGGGGCTGACGCCCCCTCATACGTTAATCGGTCCCTGGACTCTGTACTCGAGCAGCGAGTTCGTTCCAAGATGGTCCACTACCGCGGGGTGTGCGAAGATCGTCGGTTCTCCTTCAGCCCCCTAGTCGAAACCACCGACGGGGTGTGGTGCAAGGAGGCCGATATTCTGATCAGCCCCCTCGCTGAGACCCTCGTGGCCCGGCAGCGGGGGATGCGCGAGCGAGGCCTCGCTTGTGTGTTAGGGGGAGTGCGGAGGCGCTTACAGTTCGCGCTTCTGCGCTCGAGCTCCCTGTGCCTGCGCGGTGGTAAGCGGCCATGGAGGGCGCTCGGATTTGGGGACGGTGCGGTCTGCGGGGGTCTGACCTTCCTGATCGGTACTGATCCCTTGCCTCCAACATATCCTTCTGGTGATTTGGTGGCAGGCCCGACGATATTTTTGGTGCACATCTTTTTAATTTATGATTTAAGATTATTAATCATTTATTGCTAATAATATTATATTTAATAATACAGCACAGATATATGAAATATTCATACATAAACAAAATGTTCTAGAATATAGTTTTTTTATTTAATAGAATGAAACAGACTCGCGCAGGTAAAAGTAAAAAGTAAAAGTAAATTTTCTTCGGCCGATAGGCCGGGGATTACGCACAAAGTCTGACGACTTATTTCCAGTGCGGTCCCCCCAGAACTTTACTCCCCAGAGGAAACTCCAGTACTCATTTAGCTACCACTTAAGGATGCAAGGCAGAGATGCGCCCTGGCTGGTCCCTTTAAAGCATTCGTGCCGAAACGAAAACTGCCCTGGCCCATGTGAGGATCGAACCCACGACCTACGGGAGATGTGAATTTAATGCAACCACTACACCAAGGTGGGACCTATGGTGCAAACCATGAAGCTTTGGAATGCTCATTAACCACTTTTGAAATTTTTAAATGTTTCATATGAACCCCATAGTCAGCACACTAGCCGCCTTAATTTTTGTAACAAAATTATTGGCTAAATTGAAATTAAATTGCATAAATTATGTAATTTAAAATACCTTCAAACCAATAGGAATCCATTCGTGCAATATTAAATTAACTTTTCTTGACCAGTTTTTCCTGCCCAACTCGAATATGAACTCCATTTTTCCGCCTCAATAATTATACTAAAGTTATAAGAGGCTTTATATAAAGGCGGCACAGTGCCGCCCTGGGTGTTAAGTTATCATTATTTAAAGGCGGTACAATGCCGCCTTTATGAGCATGAAATGTGAGGCAGTGTAGTGTGCTGCCTTTTTTAAGTGTTGGTACGCAAAGGGTTAATGTATTAAAGGCAAGCAAAACAAACAACACATGGTAACAACACAATAAATATAATAATTGTTCACCACCACCATATGGCTATTATGAATCTACTTGATGTTGAGCAAGGATTAGCGAGAACGTCCTATGAGTCATCACACCATAGTTTTCAAACTAAAAATAAAATAATTATATTTATTGTTAAAATTAACATTATTTACCGCTCAGTCAATGGGATAGCGGTAAATACGATTTGCATTATTTACCGAGGTAAATGGGGATTATTGCTCTTCAATCAGTCAACTTTGTACTGTAATAAATACTATGCTGGGGCATTTTTATTTATTTAATGTGAAACTACGACTAGTAAAATGACGTGAAGTAATTAATAATCTTCGGTGATTAACGCTGACGCAACCACCTACACCCTCGCCAACCGGTCAACCGAGTCGCTCCTTGAGGAACGTTGCCGCTTCAAAAAGCGCCACTACCTTACTGTCTGTGAATACCATCGGATGTCATTTACTCCGCTCGTGGGTACCCCTACTACAGATGGCATTTGGTGTCCTGAGACCCGCGTCCACATCAACCACATTGCGGAGGCCCTCGTGACCAAATTCCAGTCGATGAGGGAGCGAGGTTTTGCCTGTATTCTGTGGGGCGTGCGATGCCGCCTTCAGTTTGCTCTGCTGCTGCGGTCGAGTTCCCTGTTCTTCGAGGAGGTCGAGAATTGTGTACTGTTATTGTTATTAAATATTATCTGGTAAGTAACTGTATTATTACAGTTATTTACTTTACTACTATTATTATTATTATTATTATTATTATATGAATATGAATATAATATATTTTTATTCCAAAATTGTAACATCGCCGTTAGTATTAACAGCGAGTTGTTATTTAGCACTTCACTACTTTTGAGGACATTACAGCATTGTATTGGCCTGTACATTTAGTATTGTGTTTGGTGTTATCCGTGAAGTAATGTCCCCTTAGTGGACATTACTTAACGCCGTCATTGGTTACCACGTAAACAATAGGTAGGGCCTAGCTATATTATTATAACATGGCTCCAAACGCCACCATAAATATAAGCTAACTTATTGATAACATAATTTATGTCATTTTATTTTAATTTATTTATACAGCAACTAATTTAATTTGTACAGTTTCTAAAACTTATAATATATTTACAATCAATTCGTAATGTTAAAATTTTGGAATAAAACTACATACACCATGTCCTGGAATATAGTGTCCGATTCTGGTACATGGACCCCCCCCCCCCCCAAAATTTTTCGACAAATCTTAATGAGATTGCATGAAATTTGAAACTGAGATAGTTTCACCTCCCTCCTCCTTCCCGGGTGAGCCAGTATTTTTATTTTCGCTTTCATTCTTTAGCTACAAGCGTTTAAAAAAGTGTCTCCTGCGAAATTGCACCAGTTACAGCGCAGTTAGTCTTCAACCTTATTATGAAGTTAATTGTTAGTACTAATTTAAAGCTAGTCGTGCAAGGATTCCAAAAATGTAAAAACATTTGAATTTGGTAGAGAAATAGCCGAGATATTGGCATTCGAAAGTTGCATGTATTCGTTTCCCCTGCACGCCATTTATTCTATTTAATAAATACATCATAATACTGGAACATTTTGTTTATCCCATACGTAGCTGGGCAACAATGCAATGCTTTAAACATTCTATTATGTAGCTATTCATACATAAACAAAATGTTCAAGAATATAGTGTTTTATTTTTTTAATAGAATAAAACAGACTCGCGCAGGTGCAAAACCATGAAACTTTTGAACGCTCATGTCTCAGCTATTTCACTAATTCACCAAATTTCACCAAATTCAAATATTTTTACAGTATTGGAATCCTTGCATGGTTAGCTTTCTATTTCTACCAACAAATCGCGATAAGGTTCATGAATAACTGCAGTGTAACTGGTGAAATATCACTGGATACACCTTTTTCAAACGCTTGTAGCTAAAGATTGAAAGCAAAAATAAAAATTCTGGCTCACCCAGTAAGGAGGAGGTAGGTGAAACTAACTCTGTTTCAAATTTCATGCAATCTCATTAAGATTTTTAGAAAATTTGGGGGGGGGGGGGGGGTCCAGGTACCAGAACAACAGCACTATGTTCCAGGACGTTCGTGTAACAAAGCCACTCGGATCATCACATTATGTAAAGTGCTACTTTACACACAAGTATGTAAATAGTTATTGTTTTATATTTTGTATAATGTTGGATTAGTTTTAGTATTTCGATAATTATTATTAATATTATTAATAATCTTCAAATAAATATTATCTTCCAGAATTTTGTGTATTATTAAATATAATAAATGGCCTGCCCTGTAGGCTATAACTGTTTCAAATACCTGCACTATTTGAACGCCCATATCTCAGCTATTTCTCAACGACATTAATAGTTATTTACAAATTTGGAATCCATTGGTATCAACAAATCACAATAAGGACCAAGAATAATTGCGGTGCGAGGTTGTGGTGACTGGTGCAATGTTTAATTACTTATTAAACAATAATATATTTTAATACGTTATTACATTAACACGTTATTTACCTTTACGCTCCTCGATCTGAATTTGCCGTGTTTTATTTAAAAAACGAAGGCTTATGCCTAATTATAATTAGGATAGATGTATATCGGAAAACTGATTATACTACTTACTGTATGCAAATTTCTGATATCAAACTCTAGTCGAGCCTTTTTGTTTCATTCAGACCTTCGACCAAATACTCTGAGGCGATCATGTGGCGAGAGGGACCCGCTGTCTAGCAATCAAAACTTAATCTAATGCGTCTGGTGCAGCTCGTGGTTCGCAAATAATATCTTTATAGTATTTCGAGTCTTGCGTATTACCATTGTTGTACATTGATAATACACTTCTTAGTTTTTACACGCATTTTCTTCTCTAGGCATTATTAAGGTATGTAAGCAAAAATTGAAAATTTTTTGGATTGTTTTAATCAATTTTTCGTGTATTTATTTCGTACAATTATTTTTGACAATTATTTCGTTTTATTTTCGTACACTTTTTGAGTTGTTTTTAGGTAGTTTTATTCATATTGGCTTTAGCTAGGAGTAGAAGCAATCCCCACGTATTTGATAGACATTCCAATGATTTAAACAGGAGCACGCGATCAAATTTGATGAGTCTTGTGTTCTGTTACACCCAAATAAATATACCGAGACGATTGTGGTCACAATGTTAAAACATTTATTAAAAATACTCTGGAAAATCTTATTTGACATGGGACTGTAAAGCTCCTCAAATGACACCAAATAAAAAAATCAAACTAACTAACTAATAATACTAATAATTTATAATATTTTTATATTTATAATAATACTTTAATACTAATAATTTATAGCTAAATTATAAATTAGCTAGTAAATTGGTACACTAGCTAATAAATGAATAAGTAGTGCATAGTAGCTATTAAAAAAAACAAAAGATGATACCAGAAAATATACTATAAATGTCATATTAAAATTTTCAATGTTTGCTTATACATACCATAATAATGCCCTTCTCTGTTTACACATGGACTTCTAGAATGTTAATTTATACCAGGACTGGAAACTGTTTATTCGGAAATACCAATTGATGAGGCCTACTTTCTGATTTTTGCTAGCAGTTATTTATTTTAGGAATCATCATATCTAAACCGCTACCATTTGAGTTTTTCTGAACGGATTTTAATAATTTATGATGCATTAGATGCCCAGATTTCTCAGCTTTACTTATATGTATATAAAATATCCTATATATTTGTTAATATTAATAATAACAAAAACAATTTATGTAGCGCCAAATTTACATAGGAATACTCTCGCAAATGCTGAAACAACAGTATCGTTCACATTACGTCGTTAAAGAACTTAGAATAAAATAAACTATATCAAAATTTTGTAAAAAATGTTTAAAAAATCTGTGAAAATATTCGGTTCAGTTAAAACAATTCCGAATTCAGTTAAAACATTCTCTGGTCTGTACGTAGGATACGTTATAATAAATCATGAGTACCAGTTAAATAACTGGGAGTAAAACAAGGAATAGGAGTAGCGCCCACCCCTACCCTCGGGTAGCATATAGGAGTAGCGCCCATCTCTACCTTCGGGTAGCAGATAGGAGTAGCGCCCATCCCTACCTTCGGATAGCAGATAGGAGTAGCGCCCACCCCTACCTTCGGGTAGCAGATAGGAGTAGCGCCCACCCCTACCCTCGGGTAGCAGCTAACGAAAGAGAAGCCTTCGGGTCGCCTCCGGCCTCGACCGACTGTTTGTTTTGCCTTGATAATAAATCATGCTCTGGTCTATATGTAGGAGTAAGTTGTGATAAATAATTTATGAATGAATTATCCCAAAATCCAAAAATATTAGAAAGACATAATAAATATCTGAATATATCTGAATTTTGAATATTGTTTGAGAATGGAGTTCCAAATTTATTACACCCCACCCCCACCCCCCGTATGGAAAATAATTTTAGTGTAAATCAACCTGGTGTGAGTCCAATTCTTGATTCTGACTCAGATCCTCTTGAAGAAGTGATACATCAGCCAGTACAGCAGGACCTAGTCAGTGTGGATTTCACTACATACTCCTACACCTACATCAAACGAAGGCAGGGACATAAAAGTAAATGACTTTGCTATTGTTGAGTATGAAGGAGAGCACTTTCCTGGATGTATTAGTGATATAAGCCACGTTGATGACTTATACTACTTGGGATCAGGGATCCGAAAGTCAGTGTAAACCTTCGGATGCGTAAGGGGAAGGCATGGGCAGCGTTAAATAGTCCGTCCAGGATTTGGAAGCCCCATAAAATAAAACGGAACCTTAATGTTCGATTATTTAAGGCAGAAGTAGTACCAGTACTCTTATATGGTAGTCCATGCTGGGCTCTAACTGTAGAGGATATCTCTGGATGGCACTTTCACAAGAATTCTGCACCGGATTCATTGAGTCAAGTACAATGAACACATCTCCAATCAGGCTATATTCAAAGTTGGAGGTGTTTCATTAGTCAAGTGCATACTCTTGTGATTTGGCAATGTTTGTGCCCCTTATTAACGTGTGTCCATCATTAGTGTATGTGCCTTTGATTAATGTGTGTCCCTCAATAATGTGTCCCTCATTAATGTTTGTTTCCCTCGATAATGTTTGTGCCCATTATTAATGTGTGTCCCTCATTAATGTTTGTGACCCTGATTAATATCTATGTCCTTTATTAATGTATGTGCCCTTGATTAATGTGTGTCCCTAATTAATGTTTTTGTCCCTTATTAATGTTTGTGCCACTTAATGTGTGTCCCTGATTATAATATTTGTGTCCCTGATTAATGTTTGTATCCCTGATTAATGTTTGTATCCCTCATTGATGTTTGTGTTAATGGTTTGTGCCCCTTAATGTGTGTCCCTCATTAATGTTAGTGTCCCTGATTAATATTTGTGTCCCTCATTACTGTTTGTGTTCCCTCAATAATGTTTGTGTCCTGGCCGCTATACAAAACAGTATATAAATGAGAAATCACGGGGTTTTGCCAGGTTATTGTTTCTGATTTAAGGGGTTGTACAGGTTGTTATTTCTGATTTAAGGGGTTTGCCAGGTGGACTGAATTATTTCATACTTGAATTTACGGTGTTTTGCAAGCAAATTATTGACTTGTGGGGTTCTGCCTCGAAGTAAGTAGGCATAAGTTACGGGGATCTGTCTTTGGGTTATAACTCAAAAATGGCTGGTAGAAAAACTTCAGGGTTTTCTGCCAGACGAAAAAGCCGATATCGAATTAACCAAAAAGTCAAAAACATGAAAATAAAAAAAAATCGACTTAGGGGGTTCTTCTGCCTTGAAGTTGACGAAATTATATTAGCCATGCTGGCTATTAACCAATAAATTATATTAGCCATGCTGGCCCTTAACTAAAATTTAGAAGCATGTTAGACGTAAGTTTGAAGTGCTGCTTCTTGGGTTGGTTTATCACCTCAGAGCCTTCATCATTTACTCTATACTGCCGTGCTAGCTTTGGAACCATTTTAATCCTCGCCAGTGAAACCAATCATCCAACACTGTCAGTTAACTGACGTCAGCCGACCACTGTTTACATAGTTCTTTAGTTATAGAAAATATAATTATTATGGTTTAATTATATTTTCTACATACTGTATTTCTTATCCTTTTAATCCAATTAAATATATAGTAATTACTACTCAAGATTTTCTGATTATGTCTATATACTGTAGGTTTATAGAAGTAGTAGCTTTGGCAGTGCTGTATTCTTCCAATATTTCGGAAGCTTTGATCTTGCTGTCAGTGGTATTTGGAACTCAGAACCTTCAGTACATACTGAAGGTGAATGTGAAATAATTGCAGTGTTTACTTCTTGGTAGCATAATATATTGGGATATGTCTAATTAAGGACAATACTGTTGTATTGAGGACAACAGTCAAAAAGACCTACCAACAGTCAGAAAAACTCACCAACAGTCAGAAAACAGACCCAGATAGTCTACCAACAGTCAATGGATTCAAAAAATTCCGATTATCTAAATGGGGTTCCCCTCAAAAGCTGATATCCGTAACTAAGGAAATTACGTCATTCTGTACTGTACCATACAGCAGTAGGCCTACCGAACCGATACAGTTGTTATCACATTAGGCTATTATTACCGGTATGGAATCCGGGAACAGCAAGGACAACGTTGGTCTAGTTTAGTTTGCGCCTATGCGGTACCGACACATGTCAACACACTGAGGATTAAAGAGTACTATGGGTAAAGTACTTGAGATTGACTTGAAACTACTTAAAGTTGGAGCGAATACAATTCCGAGGGATACATTTCCGTATATTATCCAAGTTGACAGATCCCATTTTTTCTTCTACCCTACCAGTACCGATTGCCACCACTGGTACGAGTCGCGGCCATATGTTAACAGTCGTCTGTCACATCAACACCAAATAACAGTCTGTCGCAATTTAAACCTCAGTGCTTTGACTTATGTCGGTACCGCAAAGTAAACTAGACCAACGTCGTCCTCGCCGTTCCTGGATTCCATACCAGTAACAATAGCCTACTGTGATAATAACTGTATAGGTTCAGTAGGCTACTGCTGTACTGTATGGTACAGTATGGAATGACATAATTTCCTTAGTTACAGATATCAGCGGATATGATTTTGAATATTTCGAACATTGAATATAACGAACCCCATTTAGATAATCGGAATTCTTTTGAAGCCCTTGACTGTTGGTAGACTATCTGGGACTGTTTTCTGACTGTTGGCGAGTTTTTCTGACAGTTGGTAGGTCTTTTTGACTGTTGTCTTCAACACAACAGTATTGTCCTTAATTAGACCTATGCAATATATTGTAGCATAATTTGGATAACTAGACCATAATTATAAATTTCAATGAGTTTCAAAATTGTACTAGTACTTTTTGTGATGGGATCCGAGTTGGCGAGGGATCCCGACCGGTGGTGTGTGTGTTTCGAGTCGTATGGAATATACGCGTCGCCGCATCTGCTTAGTTACTGGAAGGCTGTCAAAGGGGCTGAAAGGCCGAAGGCCGATATAATAACTGAGTTTATAGTTTACAGTCGTTGATAATGTCAGATATATGAAGCACAATCAGTATAGTACAATAACAGCAGTAACAATAACGACGGTTTAAAACCGTATGACTTATACACTCTACATAGCCAACTGAACCACAATTAACAGAGTAACAGTTATATATTACATGGGAGATTACACATTCCTACCTATGCTTGGCCTACCAGTACATCACGCTAATTGATGGAAAGCCGCCCTGTCATTGGTTGATCTACTCCTCGGCCAATCCCTATTTTCCCCTGGGCCTATGCTAGCTTTCCCCTGAGATGTGCTGGCTGATGTGCTGCAAAGTCAGAGGGCTAGTTATTCGCCAGCACAATGAGATCCGGAACGTGTTTGGTGACCTTCTTGCGGAGGCCTTCGGTGCGACTAACATTGAGTGAGAGGTCACACTGGCCGAAGGTCACCTGGTCTCGGATGGGCAGGCGGTGGAGGGGGTGAGGGCGGATTTGGTATCCAGGGGTGTTTGGGCGAACCAGGTAGTGGCGTCTTTCGATGTATTGATTATAAATCTCGACGCCACTTCCTATGTTCGCTCCAACGCCTCAATGGAGACCTTACTCGCCTAGAGGGAGCGGGTCAAGCGGGCCCACTACCAGGAGGCCTGCGAATCCCGCAGGATGCACTTCACCCCGTTGGTATGTTCCACCGACAGTGTGTGGGGTACGGAGGCGGCTGTATTCATCTGGCACCTTGCGGAGACCCTATGCTCTAAGAGGGTCGGGATGAGACAGCGGGGTTTGGGAGAGGTTTTGGGTGCGGTGAGGTGGCGACTGCAGTTTGGTCTCCTTCGGGCGACCTCTCTGTGCCTCCGGGGTGGTAGGAGGACGTGGTGGGGCCTCGGGTTTGGGGATGGGGCGGGGATTCGTGGTGTTGACCCAGATATGTGCTGATTACATATCTGTTTCTTTATTGCAAATATTTATTGTTAACCTGTGCTTATAAGCGGATTCAATTTCACTTCATTACCCACCAGAAAATGGGACCAGTGGCATTTGACCAATAAGTTGGGGGTGTAACTTCTGAGGGCACTATGGGCGCCAGTGCGACTGGATGGACGATGAGGAGAAGTTTAAGATCTTCGAGGAGTGGGCCGATGTCAGTGTTATGACGCGACAGAGGATGAAGGCCCAGGAGTTAAAGTGGGATTGCTTCAACATCAATCCGGAAGCCCATCTGGAGATTATCAAGAGGAGACTGCCATTCACATACCAGGAGGTAGCGACAGCAGCGTCGTATGGAGGAGTCATCAACACACAGAGGTACTTGGATAGATGGACGCCAGAAAACAGAGGCGAGTTCAGGGATTTTCTGGCGGAGCACGTGCCGCAAATGATGAAAATGATCTTATGGGACGCTACCAGGGGGAAGCAGGAGGGGCACTCGGAAGGGCCACCTGCAAAGCGTTACCGGGAGTTCATAACACCAGCACCCAAAGAATCGACCACGGGGATTAGCAAGGCGGTAACGGTGAGAATGCGGAGTCTCAGAGAGGACAAGCCAGAGGGAAGGAGGCGGCCCAGACAAGACGATGTCAGGGGGAAAGAACTAAGATGGTTGCCGTAGATTGGAGGAGCGAACTAGGACTCAGATGGGGAGATGTGGGCGTGCCTGGAAGGCACCACATGTGGGAATAAATACGAACTCCTAAGTGCAAAATAATTAAGTGCAATTAGTATGTACGTATGTAAATAATCAATATAATTACTATGAATATATAATCAAAGTAAGTACTATAGTCATATATAACCTTTTCCAATTAGCTACTGGGATTGGGGACCACTTGACTACGAGAACTGGACGAGACACTAGACGGATCCCATTTCTCAAGTGTGGCCACACTAATGAGGATGTGGGAGCTTCACAGGAGGGTACGAAGGATGTAAACAAAATGCGGGTTGAGTATAGGAGAACGGGGAAGTATGGAGAGGAAGTGTTGACGTGCGTAGAAATTAGAGGAGTGCAATTCAAGTGTGGGGAGTGAGCAGTAAGAGAGAGAATAAGGGACAACGAGGTCCACGAGAAAGAGAGTAAGGGACAAAGAGGTCCGAGAGTAAGATTAGAGTGAGGTTCTAGAAAATTGTGTGAAGAGAGAGCACAATTATAGAGATGCCAGATACCTTGGTGCAACATAGCTCGCGATTGCACCAAGAGGGGTAGGAATAACATACCCTGGGGGGGGGGGGGGGTGGGGGGGCTGGAAAGCCGACCCTGAGAAAATAACTCCACCCCACACCCAATATTAGATTGGGTTTCAGCAAAATTGAAGCGCACTTAAGGTTGATGGTATCTTCTTACCAGGAAAATAGCATGGGGGGGAGTGTAAGCGGATTCAATTCCACTTCATTACCCACCAGAAAATGGGACCAGTGGCATTTTACCAATAAGTTGGGGATACGAGATTACCAATATTAATCTCGCCTCACCAACCAACTTTGGGGGGGCGACGCAAGCCCTAAAGCCACAGAGAGAGGTGAGAGGTCAAACCACCTCGGAGGGAATACAGCTAGTAGAGGCTAGCAGCAGGGGGAAACACTCACAGGGATTGCCAAAGTGATAATTAGTATATTAGCAAATAGCGGGGAGGGAAGCACATGATTAGAGATATGAAAGCATCCACTGGGTACAGACTACAGAGGGCCAAGTACAGTAAGAGCTGAAATCAATATCCGTGTGTGTTAGCATATATTATTCTGCATTACTGATTTACCAGTCAGTTCATTAGTTACTCAGTTGCAGACCAGTCATAGTTTATGACTGTCACCACCACTAACATCAGCAATTAATCTGTGTATTTTCTGCTATTGCATCAGTATCATTACCGATTGACCGATTGACCGATTGTGCTATTATCGTTTGGACTATCAATATCGAGAAACAACAGAAACCCTTATTGTTTTCCCCAATGACCTTCGGCCAAAGCGAACTAGCACGACTGCCCAGCAGAATGGTGACGCGTACACGTACAAATCTAACCCGGTCGGGATCTTATAGATCCCGTCACAGTGCTTCAATCTTAATTATTCTACTTAATTAATTTGTGATCATTTGTGCTTCGCCTGATTTTATATTTTATTAATGGAATAAGAAAATGATACAATAACAACAATAAATAATAACATATTAAGCTGGCATCTCTCTCTAACTGGCAGTGTATATTGCCTCGGTGCCTTCAGTATGCAATATTATATTGGTAATATTGCATATCTAATCGTGATTCGTAAATCACGACTTTCCCCATTCTCCACTGGGTGGTGCAGCGAATTGGATCCGCTAACACTTTTTACATTTTTTGGAATGGAATTACTGAAAAAAAAATGCATTTATGTACAGTATATATATTTATGATTGAATAATACACTCTCACCTTAAGAACACTGTTTAAACTTTATCGAGTAGGAATTATCCACCCCCCAAACCCCATCATTCCAATCACTGGCGCTCACTTGCTTCAGTCCACTCCCTACACGTTCCCAAACTGGATTTATATTCCCGTTTTCCACTGTGGCTTTGTAAACTTCATGATTTGTCTTTGTAGCCCATAATACACCATCTGCTCCTGAACTAATCGTTAGCCAGTTTGCAGCTGCCCATCCTGTAAAGCTTCCAACATTGTTATTATTGGAACCAAAGGTGCCTTGCATGTAGTATGGAGCGTATCCTAAGTTAATCCCCCACAGCCCTGCTGGTCCGAAGCTGATGTCTGCCATGCTAGCACCAGTAATATGATACCATGATGTTCCAACAGGATTTGAGGCCGATATACCTAATCTTTTGAACACAAGCTTATCTCGATTGATACCCCAGACTCCGTTGCTGGTTGAGTCAACGGTTATCCATGAAAGGTGATGAACATGGTGCATCGCTCCCCAGGCACTGCCACTTGGATTTTGTTGACTGACATGTCGCCAGTAAATGTAATTGTATACATTTACTCCCCAAACAATATCATTTCCAACAGCAATATTGATGAGCGACCCAGGGATAGTTATCCATCTCGTACCAATACTGCATGATCCGTATGTCCCTTCTCGGTAGAAAATTGCATCATTTGTACCGATACTCCAAACACCAGCTTTTCCAGCACTCACCCACTTAAATGATCCAGTCAAAGTTTGCCATATAACTGAAAAACATAAATAAGATATCATATTTTTATTTATTTGTATTGAATAAAAGTCACACTACCAAATTGCCAGGGCTACATACTATAGTTTCCAACTTTATACCGTAGTGCGACATTATTTCTTAGTAGGCCTATGTCCCAATTTCATCGCGTCATTATTAGGTTGATCTAGAAAGATTAAGTGCATAACTACAAATAAATCCCCACAAATAAATAAAATTACCCATTGTTCATAATTAGCAATTTAAAGCTATTACGGCCCTCGTATTGTTATTTGACAAAATCAATCGTGCCGTAAAGCTATATAGTGCTCTTTTATGAACAATGACGTAGGCCTACTGTATATAGAGTTATTATTATGGTATAACATAACATGCTTGTGTTGTAAGTTGCGTGAAAAATGGCTCTTATTTTTTTATTTTAAATTTTTTATTTTCAAATAATAATGTTAGAAAACGATAGAGAATTGTTGAAAAATAATTATTTATTACATGGGGAAAAAATGTAGAACTTTTTTTCAATATTCTCGTGGCATTTTATTTACCGAGTGTCAGCGAGGTTGTTGGGTCTAGAGAATACTGAAGAAAAAATGTTTAAGTTTTTTTCCCATGTAATGCGGTAATTTTATTTATTATTTTCCTATTATTTTCTATTATTTCCTACTATTATTTATTATTTTATTATTATTTATTATTATTATTTTATTTAAAGTTATTTATAAGCTCAAAATAAATAGAATTGTAGTATTTTACTATATTATTGCTTCCATGGTTACTGCGATTGCAATTTTTGTACATTTCAACTCTTGATACTGCCTTACTCAATGTTACATAATTTAGTGTTCTCCAATGTTTGTTACGTAACTAGAGAGCCGCTTAACTAAATAAAACAAATTGACGAACATTGCTAACTTTCTTCGTGATTAACTATTGATTTTTTTTCGGCTTTGGTAACAATTTTCACCATAATGGGTATTATAAAATAGGTTTGGCCAGAAGTTACAAGCAAACGCAAGCAAAGCGAGCGAAAATTTAAACTTTTTGGAATTAAAACGAAAGGTAGGTCCCGGGTGGGGCAAACTTTTGAATTTCTCATCCGCTCATCGGTTATGTTAACATTTGTGTCTCGGGGCCATGGCCCCAGGGATGAGGCATTTTGAGCCTAGGCGATAAAGCGGCCCTGCTTGTGAGCTGATATTATAACGCAGGTATTGTTTGTATACTAGTTGTAAAAAAATAAGATATAATGTTAAAGCACAGCGTTGAAAGCCCCCTCCCCATATACACAAATAAACTCAGCAAATACGAGGCCCTATACATCTTATTAAATTAAATTACAGAAGGCCCCTTGTATATCAACGATCAAGAATAAACGAGGATACTTTAATGATATAACATTAAACGCGCGCAGTCATACCAGTGCAGTGGCTGAATTTGAAACACAGCAGTGACAGGCATATGAAGAAGGAGTGAAATATTATGTTTATTTATAACAAATAACTAATAAGGCTATTGATGGATGATATAACTAAAATAGTGAAGAATTTTAAATCAGGCGGAGAGTATCATTGCTATTTTTATGATTATATTCATATTTTATTGCAATATGCACATTTGCATGGGAGGTAATTATCATTCTACTGTAAGTCAAGAAAGATAGTTGTTAGAATAGCATTGACTACATTATATTAGATGAATCTTCACTCTACACCACCCCATCCGACATCACAGCCCAGCCCCTTTTCACAACGCTCTTACTTTACCCCTAAACATACATTAATATTCGATCCATTGAATTAATGTCTATCCTTGGCGGATTAATGGATAATAACAATATACATTAAATTACTGTAAATTGATATTTCACTGTTTACTTACTCCTGGTTGGTTGGTGTTATCTGGATGGCTATTTAATCAACCTCGCCTGTGTGCTTTCTAAATCGCGTTCCAATTTTATCCAAATGCATTGCCATCAATGGTAGACTGTACCAGAGAGTGTACCCGCATAGACGGCCATGGCCATATAAGCTTTCTTAACATCATACCAATTATATCTTCTAACCTCGTTCCAATAAATTGTTTATAAATGTCGTTCCAATTTTATTTAGCATGTGGATTGCGGTACACTACTGCGAGTGTGGTACATTGCATACACTGCGGCAGCGCTTATACATTATGATTGTAAGTTATTCAGTTGGGGAATAATATTACAGTACTGGGAAACATACAAGCACAGTGGGTTTGAACATCCAGTGATTGTCATGAAAACAAAAATATAACAATTTAACATCTTGCTATAATCGTTATTGTATAACGATTATTTAATTTATATTCGTTTAGCTCACCATTGCATGATATACCGTCGCCAGAATAGCCTGAATTGCAAGTACATGTGAATCCACCTTCATCATTTGTGCAGGTAGCATCGTTGTGGCAATTATTAGATTCATCGCTAAGACATTCATTAACATCTGAAACATAAAATGGATAATTTTTTCAATGGGAAGTCACTGGCTAAATTTGTCGATGGAATTGGCTTACTAATGAAATTACCATGGATTAGGGGGCGTTCATAAAGTATGTCATGCACTAGGGGGGGAGGTGGGGTTAGAGCTTGCGTGACATTTTTGTCAGAGGGGGGAGGGGGGTGTCGACTTTTGTGACTGTCACGGCGATGTTCTATGCTTTAATGTTAGCACTTAACACATGTGTAGAAGGGTTCTCATGTTCTGGAAGACTGGCTAAGAAGTTTCCTAAGGTGGTTCTGATTGTGTGCTACTCTCCAACTAGTGTTGCCCCTGTAGAGGAGGTGGAAAATTTCTACCACAATCTACAAGCACCTACTGATGGAGTGAATCAGCATGCATTCTTAACATTCCTGGGAGACTTTAATGCAAGTCTGCATCAATAACCTACATCGCCCTGGGTCTATAGCAATAGTGTTAACCGAAATTCCGTCCATCTTCAGGATTTTATCTCTGGAAATGGATAGTTTTCGGCTGGAACCCAGTTCAAGAAGTCAACTGGAAAGCTATGGACTCATAGTGGACCCAGTGGTCACAAGTCCCAGATAGACCATATTCTGTTTCATAGGAAATACAGGAGCTCTATACAAGACTGTAATGCATTTACAATTCGACCCTTCTCCAGTAATCACCACCTTATTGTGGCCAAGTTAAGACTTAGTCTGCGAGCTAGCAGAACATCGAAATCTGCCTTTCCACAGCATGACTGGTCCTCTCTGTTGCAACAGCCAAGTGTGAGATCCAGCTGCACACTACAGCTTAGCAACAGGTAAGAGGTTCTTGCCTCTGAGGCAGCAGATCACTGCGGGGGCTATACTGCCTTCATTGAAGCAATTAAAAATTAGCAGCTGCAGAAACAGTTTCAGTATACCCTCGAAAGAAGGAAAAGGGCCAACTGGACTGACAACAAAATTCACAAGTGCCTAAATGACCACTATAAGGCGCTGAAAGAGTCCAGACTCAAACAGACTACAGCAGCTAAGAATGCAGTTAAGGCTGCATCTAGGTCCCTGAACATGCAGTACTCTGTTAATCTACATTAATAAACCAACAAGTTGATGCCATCAATGATGCTGACAACAGTAGGCAATCATCCCAGGCATGGAAATCAATAAACTTGCTTACTGGGTGGAAATGCCAACCAACCACCAAGGTTCAGGCTGAATCACCAGCCGATCGCCTCATTGGTTGGAAGGCCCAGTTTGAAAAGCTCCTGAATAATAACAGGGTATTGCCTGATAACTTTATAGAAGTAAAAGTGTCTGAGTCTGTACTCCCAGATATTCCCATTGGCGATACCTCTTTTGCAGAAGTGAAGGCTGCTGCAAAGAGCATTAAGACCAATCGTGCCAGTGGAGTAGATGATGAGGTCGTTAAAATACCTCAGTGTTTAAAGCTCATGTATCCCATCATAGATGGGACATCTATCCCATCATAGATGGGACATCTATCCCATCATCACATATGGTCGGGTGTTGTGTACCATTATAATTGTGGAAGCTGCCATGCTTCTTACATTGGACGCACTGTACGCCACCTGGCTAAACGTGTTCAGGAACACACTGGCTTTTTGTACAACTCCGGAAAATTCTCCCGTCCAAAAAATTCTTCTATCTTTGAACACTCCTCCACCACCGATCAACCCACGTTAAAAGAAAATTTCAGCATCTTATCAACATCCCGTAACTTGCGAGAACTTCTCTTTAAAGAGACTTTGTCCATTAGGAAACTTCGCCCCACTTTAAATGACCAGACCACTTCGACTTTCCTTTCCCTACTGTAGTTCCCTGATATAGTATATAGTATATAGTTTAAATAGTATATTTATACTTATAGTATATTTATATAGTATATAGTTTAAGGTCCGATTATTTAGAGCAGCAGTAGTTCCCTCTATGTGAGTCCATAATGGGCTCTAACTGCTGAGGACACGAAATCTCTGGATGGCACATTCACAAGAATGCTACGCCGGGTTCATTGTGTAAAGTACAATGCACACATCTCCAACCAGACACTATATAATATTGGAGGTGTCCTCAGTGGTTGCCCCAAGCTTCACACTATAACATAGTCGCCTCCGCTTTGCTGGACATTGCTTTCGCCGTGAGGACCAGCCAATGCATAATCTTGTGCTTTGGCAGCCTCATGGAGTAAATAAGCATGGTGGACAGCCCATGACATTCTTGAGACGAATCTTAAAGGACACTGGCTTTGAAGATGCGGATGATATAGTAAATGTCATGGGTTATAGGGAGTTGTGGCGGTGCAATTCAGCCGGCACAGCATTCTTAAAAATGCAGCTGCAATGCATCATGCCGATCCTAGTAGTATTAGTAACTATTGTCTTACCTTCACATGAATATCCATCTCCTATATAGTGAGGATTACATGAACAAGTGTAACTGTCATGGGTATCTGTGCAAATCGCATTGTGGTGACAACTGTGAATATTTGTTTCACATTCATCTGCAAAATATTTATAAAAGTAAATTATTATCATGTAAATAAGTGGCTATCTATAAATTAACTGCTCTTAAAAGTATCACCAACACTTCACTCACTACCAACATATCCAATCACCACATACTTGCATCAAATCATATTCAATCCTTTGTGATGAATAAATATATCATGATTTATTGGAAAATCGGCCTAATCTTAATATATCAAAGATAATATCAAAGATTCAAAACAGTAAAATAATTTAAAAAGGAAATAAATAAAATATATTTATGTATCTATTTCTATTCATCCATCTCATGTAATTTCTGCAAGTCTTGTACATTGAACATGAAGTAAATACATACCAACACATTGCAAATCACATATTCCCCAATTTCCTGAACCCAGAACGTAATTGCTACCGCTATCAACTTCGGTGGGGCACCATGGCTCATCATTGGGGTCGACAGGACACTTATTGATGTACTCGTTGCCGTTATATTTGAATGGGAACACACAATTCCGAAAAGGTCGTGGCCCTGCGACTGTTGAACAATCCAGAACTGCAATGATATAAAACAAGATATAATATATTTATTCTGTGGACAAGTAATCAGCATGGGCGTTGGCTGGTGCTAACAACTACCTATATTTGCTTCCATTATTGCTTAAATATTGTGTTGGCATCCAAATACATGATTAAATTTTCAAAGTATTTGTTAGTACAGTTTGTAAGTAGTATTTAGGATTTGTATTAATGTTATTTTAATTGCTGTATAAAAACTTAGTATGGTATAGTAAACTTAGTAATAAAAACTTAGTATGGACTGAAGTAGGATTTACTTTTGTTGGTCTATGATAAGGGCTCAACCCCATACCTGGTTACGATAGTTATTGACATTGACTGGGCCGAACGAGATTCAGCAGTGACCAATCAATAATGGTGAAGATTAAAATGACTTTTCAAGATTTACTGATGATGATCTGTAGCCATACTGTGGGGTTTAGGATTAATGAAGGGCACAATACCATATCCGACCGTCCTCATCCAGTCTTGAGGTTTGAAGGGATAAGACTCAGTTATCAAGTAAACTTCAAGGACAACTGCTCTGTGAAGGATCTCAGGTATTCTCCAACAAGGACTGTTACTTCCTCAAAGGAAGCAGGGATATGCAAGGCCCTTTACCAAGATTTGATTCCAGGTAGAGAAAGTGTTGTTGTTTCCCATGCATTATATACTTTGAGTCACACAGCAGTCAAAGGTTGGCAATGGAAATAGAAGTGGGTTCAACAACTGGAAGAAGTGATGCAAGTTGAAGTTAGTGAACATGAAAATTTATAGTTTCAACGATGTGCTTTTCTGAAGTGGAAATTGGAGGTAAATAGGATGAATGAGACTAAGGACTACTTGGCTGAGATTTTGGCTGATGTGATGACAAAATAAGAGGAGTAGTAGAGAACGATTTTGGTTTGTACTTAGAAGCAATAATTCTCATTTTAACATGACATGGCGGTCTTGCTTTGCAAAAGTATAGCGAGAGTATACAGTATCCCTCAAGTAGCCATGGAAATGTTCTAGAAATCTTTCCTCATCATATTTTGATGAAAGTACCAGGTGTCTCTTAGATTATGCAACCAAAAATCAGAACAAAACAAACTATCACCCTGTTTGCGCTTTTAAAACTTCGATAATTTCCACCAAATTTTATAATGACCGAAATCTTGCTTAATTTTGCCAAACGTTTTTACATCACATATAAATCAGACTAGCACGGTGTTTGACCCAAAGGGAATCTGAAATACAATATATCGGCTTACCAAAAATTGGCCAGTTATGTAACATTCGATTGATTCTCTCTATATAATTACTAACAACCATGTTCACATACAGGATAGAATTAACAGTTCCGTTTCAAATGTTGCGTTCAGGATAAAAAATAGGCCTATGTCTTACGGTAATTACAACAGATTGTTAACAAGAATTATAGTCTGCACACCCTTTAGGGGCGTGGTATAATGGACCGACTGAAGTAGGATTTACTTTTGTTGGTCTATGATAAGGGCTCAACCCCATACCTGGTTACGACAGTTGACATTGACTGGGCCGAACGAGATTCAGCAGTGACCAATCAATAATGGTGAAGATTAAAATGACTTTTCAAGATTTACTGATGATGATATGTAGCCATACTGTGGGGTTTAGGATTAATGAAGGGCACAATACCATATCCGACCGTCCTCATCCAGTCTTGAGGTTTGAAGGGATAAGACTCAGTTATCAAGTAAACTTCAAGGACAACTGCTCTGTGAAGGATCTCAGGTATTCTCCAACAAGGACTGTTACTTCCTCAAAGGAAGCAGGGATAAGCAAGGCCCTTTACCAAGATTTGATTCCAGGTAGAGAAAGTGTTGTTGTTTCCCATGCATTATATACTTTGAGTCACACAGCAGTCAAAGGTTGGTAATGGAAATAGAAATGGGTTCAATAACTGGAAGAAGTGATGCAAGTTGAAGTTAGTGAACATGAAAATTTATAGTTTCAACGATGTGCTTTTCTGAAGTGGAAATTGGAGGTAAATAGGATGAATGAGACTAAGGACTACTTGGCTGAGATTTTGGCTGATGTGATGACAAAATAAGAGGAGTAGTAGAGAACGATTTTGGTTTGTACTTAGAAGCAATAATTCTCATTTTAACATAACATGGTCTTGCTTTGCAAAAGTATAGCGAGAGTATACAGTATCCCTCAAGTAGCCATGGAAATGTTCTAGAAATCTTTCCTCATCATATTTTGATGAAAGTACCAGGTGTCTCTTAGATTATGCAACCAAAAATCCGAACAAAACAAACTATCACCCTGTTTGCACTTTTAAGACTTCGATAATTTCCACCATCAAATTTTATAATGACCGAAATCTTGCTTAATTTTGCCAAACGTTTTAACATCACATATAAATCAGACAAGCGCGGTGTTTGACCCAAAGGGAATCTGAAATACAATATATCGGCTTACCAAAAATTGGCCAGTTATGTAACATTCGATTGATTCTCTCTATATAATTCCTAACAACCATGTTCACATACAGGATAGAATTAACAGTTCCGTTTCAAATGTTGCGTTCAGGATAAAAAATAGGCATATTTCTTACGGTAATTACAACAGATTGTTAACTAAGAATTATAGTCTGCACACCCTTTAGGGGCGTGGTATAATGGACCCGACTGAAATATACTCTGGACTTGCTGACTTGGGACAATTTTGTTCAAAATAAGGAGTCGACAGGCTCACATACGTTGAGGCTATTAAATAACATATATTATCATACACACCAATTGATTGTAAACAGGTACCGCTAATTTACCAACCACAGCTTACTTTGTTTAATATAAATACGATAAGGCTGAGGATCTTGCACTGTCCGGGGGCCGTGAGGGGTAGGCAGCGACGCCCGCTAGCCTAATTATAATTAATTATAATATTGATAAACTCATATAGCAGCTATGACTGAGTTGATAGAAGATGATCTTGCCCAGCAAAGTCACATCCTTCGAAATTGCTACTAATATGCTGCTAATTTGATCGAAATAAATTTTCTTCGAAATTATCAGCATTTTCGCCGTCTAAATTGTCTGATAATTCAGTCTACAATTCGTAGTATAAATTATCCTTCTAAACGAAGGATAAATTCGAAGACTATTCGAAGATTCTGAAGATTTAGCTAGTTTTTAGCCGGCAAATAGAAGGATAAATATGCCTACTATTCGCCGGATAAATTATCCTTCTAAACGAAGGATAAATTTGTAGACTTTTCGAAGGGTGGATGAATTGATAATTTTTATCCTTCGTTTAGAAGGATAATTTATGCTGCTATTCGAAGGATAAATTATCCTTCTAAATGAAGGCTAAATTTGTAGACTTTTCGAAGGGTGGATGAATTTATAGTTTTTATCCAGCGTTTAGATTAGAATGATAATTTATGCTACTATTCGAAGGATAAATTACCTTATATTCGAAGGATAAATTACCTTCTAAACGAAGGATAAATTTGTAGACTTTTCGAAGGTTGGATAATTTAGCTTAGTTTTGTTTAGTTATGCATAGTTACTGTATGTTATGTTTTATCCGGCAAATTCTGAGAGTAAAATAATAATTATATACTGTAGTTATGCCTACTAATAATCCGAATATTTTTTTATCTGGGGACCATATTTAGCAGTAAATTTAGTACAAAGTTATCAGTTCTTTAGAATTGTCGATTATATAATAATATATAATCTGAAGCAAAGAAAATTGATCTATATTATGTCCAGTGCCATTCATATTGTTTTATGAAATAAATCCATTAATTACTGTGCTGTAATGCTGTGTCTGTCCTTAAAGATGCGGAAATCCATGTATCCAGAGTCTGCAGGTCTGAGTGTATGGCAGAGCTAGAGGTAAAGGCGATGTCCATAATGCCCTACAGTATGTTACTGTCAGAATGTCAGACACCTGTAAAAACGAGACTACAGTATCTGACTACAGTATGTCTTTTATGCAGTCAGGGAAATCCTGGGGCACATATTTTTTCAGTATTAATACGTGTGCTATATCCGAAACTGAAAGTTTTAAAAAATATACCTTTTATACTACAGTATAACGATACAGAAACTATTTAGTCTACTGCTCTATACTGTATAAAATTTATTCTTAATTAATAATTATTTTTTAATCTTTTTTTTAATATACAAGTTTTAATACAGTATTTAACATTTTAATATTCAGATATTTTCTTGCTATCATGCACCCCGGTCAGCCTGTACAATCAGCACGTCGCACATCAGCACATGTACACATGTAATTAACAGTACAACATATCGCAGCGCAGTTGGAAGTTCCGTACCTGCTGACCCGTACCGTATTTTTTCGTTGGAATACATAATACTGCAGCACACTTTCAGATCTCAGACTGAACACTGAACCCACGACCTCCAAGAGATGTGAATTCAATGCAACCACTACACCAAGGTCTCTTTGATTAAGAAAATGAATTAAATAATTATTGAATGCTTTTAAATTTAATGGTGTAATTTAGTGTCGTAATTCAAAAACACGACACCCCCTACCCTTCCTCAACTTTTATACAAATTTTAATGAATAGCACGATATGAAACAGAGTTACAGTAGTTTCACCTCCCTCATCCGTAGTAACTGAGACAGAATTTGTATTTTTGCTTTTTATTCTTTAGCAACAAGCGTTTGAAAAAAGTGTCACCGGCGGCGATATCATCACCAGTCCCATCTCAGTTATTCAACCTTATATTAATTTGTTGGTTCTGATGGAAAGCTGACCATGCAACGATTCCAAATATGTAAAAAATTTAAATTTAGGAAATAGAGTTGCTGAGATATGGGCTTTCGAAAGTTGAATGTTTTTTTCACGGCGCAAGGCTATTTTTATATTTAATAAATAAACCATGTTCTAGAACATGATGTAAAAACGTAACTAGGGGGTGTTCGATAAAGTATGTCACGCACTGGGGGGGGGTCGAGCTTGCGTGACATTTTGTGACAGGGGGGGGGGGGGGGGGGGGGTGTCGACTTTTGTGACGGTTACGGCGATGTTCTAGGCTTTAATGTTAGCTTGACTTTGACTTAAAACATATGTGTAGATGAGTGGGTAACTTTAAGGACAACAATACACTCAATAATATTGAGTATAATCGATAAATTGAGGAGGACATAGAAACCTATAGATGGCCACTTGACTTGCCTGTGGGGAAGGGAAATGTAGATATAGTGCTTGAATTTATATTGTATTTTGTTATAACAAACATTGTGTATTATTGATATAAAATATTTCTTGTTAGGGAGACGGGGGACGGGGTATTGTTTGGGGGTATTACAAATTTACCAATGAGACAGAGGGGCGAGAGGTGGGACTCGAGCTTGCGTGACATTTTGAAACAGAGCGGGGTGGGGGGGGGGGGGGGGGGGTGGTCAAAAATCGGGAAAATTTGCGTGACATACTTTATGAACGCCCGCCCTAGAACGTAACTGAGGGTTCAGATTCACTTTCCAGAAGAAAGACTTATTACTACTGTGAACAATTCGTATCTGGGATTTAAATTCGTACTGTAACTGGGAATTGAAATTTGAAACCGGAATTTCAGATTTGTAAATCTGATGAGCATTCGCAGCATATGGTCATTTCCTTACCAGCCGAGCCGCTTGGTCCATTACTATGTAAAATATTATCAATTCTTTATATATGGCTGATAATTGATATTGATGTCTTCGAAAACGAAGATAAATTATCAGGCAAATAATGCATATTTGCGTTTTCAGAGAAGCATAATTATTAATTAAATGCATCTAAATTTAATTAATTTTCATAGATCCATCAACACGAATAATCTAATATGGCTGACAATATGGGAAATTATTTAAATTTCAACTAACAAATTCAAATTTTTCGATTATCACCTAAAGTTTCCATAGATACCCTCAAATATATATTGATTGTATATTTCTCTATATACTCAGCCGCTTCCATTAATAAGTATATAACGTATTGTAGGATAGGGAAGTAGGGTGTAGGTGTAGGGTAGGATGCGGTAGGCTACTACAGTAGGTATAGGCTAATACCCCCTCCCTCTTCATCAAAGCATCCACAGGCAGGTCTAGTGATTGTTTCAGTTACATTTTTTTTCTTCGAAAATGCTTCTAATAATGTATGAAATTATCCTTCGAAAATGCTTCGTAAACTTCTAATTGAAGGCTAATAGTCTACTAAACGAAGCATTTTTATCTTCGAAATCATCCTTCGAAAAATGCTAAATAAACTTCTAATCGCAGGCGAATAGTCTACTAAACGAAGCATTTTTGTCTTCGAATTATCCTTCGAATATGCTTCGTAAACTACTAATCGAAGGCTAATTGTCTACTAAACGATGGATATTTCTCTTCGAAATCCACCCTTCGAAACCTTTAAGAACATTGGAACCAAAAAGCCGGCTTTTATCCGGCGAAATTAGCAGGGTATTAGCCGGCGAAATTAGTAGCAATTTATCAGCGACTTATCATGCTATGATTGATCTGTGAATACTGCATACTGCTATTTGTTGTCGGTTATTCATTATATTTGTTGATGAATTATTATATTGGAATAACGAGAAATAACCCCGATACCCAATATTCTTGATATACCGAAGGTAAGAGAGAAAGGTTACCAATAACGATTGTGACTTATGTTAAAGTGGTTTGAAGTGAATCTAATGTTATTTGATAGACCCTACATGAGTCAGTCTGTGTTCCTTTTATATGTGATTAAAATCAGTGAAGATTGGCAGATTAGTGTGCAGTATTGTGCAGCATTGCGTATGAGCGAGTCTGTTAAATAAGCAATTCCTAAAGAATGCGCCATATATGTGAATTATAATTAAGCCATATCGTTGTGAGTAGTTTAAGTCATAACTCTGTTTATATAGATAAAGCGCCACGTCCTAAAGGAACTGTTAATATTCCCGAAGGTGAATAATATTGTCAGAGATTATATAACACTGTCAGTCGAATAATACATTAGGCTTACATAGCAACAAAATTAAACCATCGAACCCAATCTCCCGGGAATATCCAGCGGGTGAATGGTCGCGCACGGATTGGTTTCGACTAGTGTAGTGAATCAAATACTTGTCATAGGCTAAAAAGCGATTTAATATCTAGAAGACATCTTAATTTGGCGGGTTAAACTGCCAAAGGTCTGAAAGCGCGAACATTAAAGGATATATAGCTTCTTTGTTGCAGTAAGCAATAAAGTTGAAAGTACCGGTCAACCGGTAAACCTGAACCGGTACATTCTGTAGGTCAGTAGGCCTAACTGTTCTAACCGGTACTTCCGTATAAGTACACTAGTATTATTCGATTTGATTGTTGTATACCGGTAGGCTGTTTAAGGGATTAGGGATTGATCACCCTTATTCCTTTATATGGTTTACTTATTTCTGTCAAGTTTTATTTATTTGTAGGCCAGTATTGAACAGAAGGCGTGTAAACCTGATCAGATTGTACAGACGATTTGTAGGCCGAGCTGTTGTCTGATTGCTGTTAAGTCCGAACGAATTGCAGTGTGTGTAGATCACCTGTCCGATTAAGTACGATTAGGCAGTAGGGGCAGCGAACGCTGTAAGGTAAACCCCCAACTAAAGAATAAGTCGCACTACTGGGTTAGAGCGCATACTCCCTAATCATTTCGGAGTCTGCATGTCCTGTAGTTTATTTAGGCTTGAGAGTAGTCTGCCATCGTTTGGTCTGTACTTTGTTTGTGTAAGTCTGTACGGGTAGCGTATAATTTTATTTAAATAATTTGTAGGCTGGATAGTTGTCTGGCTGTTATTAGGTCTGAACGGATTGCCGCGTGTGTAGATCATCTGTCCGATTAAGTACGGTTAGGAAGTAGGGGCAGCGAACGCTGTAAGGTAAACCCCCAACTAAAGAATAAGTCGCACTACTGGGTTAGAGCGCATACTCCCTAATCATTTCGGAGTCTGCATATACCGTAGTTTGTTTAGGCTTGATAGTAGTCTGTCAGTGTTCGGTCTGTATTTTGTTTGAGTGGTTTGTACGCGTAGCGTAATATTTATTATTCAGAGTTTATGCGATTATCCGCAACATTCATTCCCCAAGTTTGTTCATACAGTAATTGTGTTTGTTATACATACCGCTATAGTTAAATTAACCCCGGTACTACACGGGCTGCTCGGCGTAGGTAAAGACTGGTGATTTTGTGCATCGGTCACTCCAGCAGATGCCGTGGTTCTTTTAGCTGTTCAAGTATATTTAACTACTGATTATCTGTTGTACAAGTACTTGTACCTAATTTAGGGTTTAGTGTACAGTACTTTCCGAAGTAATTAGTGTAGGCATTATATTTGTGTTGTAAAGTGGTTGATAGGCACATTCGATTAGCTCTATTAACTTCTAGGTAGGAACACTCCGTGATACATAACGTAGAACCTATAGCGATACGGCTATAGGTCGTCAGGCGGTGGTATTTTCCTATCTAGACAACGCAGTGTATTTACTACTACTTATTATTTCAAATACCGTAGTATCCTGTCCATTGTAATAACCGGTTATCTAACCCTTTGTTAGGCTGGTTTGTAGACTTCTTGTAAAATTACCCTAAAAATTCGTATTTTGTGTTTTTGTAAATTGTTGTGTTTATTTAGAGATTGTAATCTCACCCAAATTGTACGTAATTTGTAGTATTAAGTAACTTAGGTAAATTAGAATTATTTGTTTTAGTGTCCTATACGTAACACTTCACTGAAAGCGCACCGCTTTGTGTAGTGATTACTCCCCAGAAATAATAACATTTATTTCAAACATAGACAAAACCCATTAAAACGGGTATATATATTATAAATCAAATCTAACGATTTATAAATAGTAGGCCTACCATACAACCATTAGGTCTCAATATCAGTTGGATTACTGCTTAAATAACGGTAATAAAGTAAGTTAAAGTAACCAAGTAAACCTAAAGTAACAGAAATTCAATTATTTGAAATAATTGACATACCGGTATTTACGATAGGCCTATTATCTTTATTTCTATAAATCTAGGCTGAAATTATACCGGTACTTGTAATTAATTCTATTTCAGAATTATATATCCTACAAACTGTAAGCTGTATACCGGTATTCCAGATAGGCCTATTATATATTTATATATATTTGTGCTAAAATTATACCGGTATTCGGTGATAAACCTAGTCTGTAATAATACTTATATATACTATAAGCATACCGGTATTATAATATATTATATATCACGCTACACTGAGTAGCAGTAACGGTAATTAATTACTAGGCTAGCAGTTAATACTGAGTTACTAGACTTGCTTAGACTGTAATATAGCAGTAGGCATTCAACTGTACATACCTAATCATGTCTGATACTAAGCAGAACCTGTCAGACAGTTTATTAGATGTAACTATCTGCGACTCAGATAGAGACGTACAACCGTCTGGTCGTAAATTCAGTTCACCTCCCACTGTGAGGAAGGTCATCCCTCCAGTAGTAATAACAGAACCTAGGCTAGTCCAACATCGTAGGTCTATCATAGGCACTCGAGCTCAGGTCAAGCGGGACCAACAAGCAGCGGAACAGCAACAACCCGCTAGTCAAGAACTTATTCCTCAGCGGCCCAGCAGCTCCAGTAGTGAGGATACTGTAGAGCTGACACCCGAGCGCGGAGCAGAGATGACGGATGCGGTTTATACGGATCCCCTTCTCATCCTTCCTGCAGCCGTACTCACTAGGTTATTGATCGCGGTGGAAGAACACCAGATCGATTGGGCGAGGAGTCAACGATCAACTAGAGATAGTTATGCGGGGTACACGAGGGAAGAATTGAAGTCTATTGTCGAGTCGCAATGGAACTTCCCCGGACCCGGACTCCCGTTTGATTTATCAGAAGCTGCCTGGGAAGACATACACCGGATGGGAGTAGCCAAGGAAACTATCGATCCAGCTGTGTGGAAGAGGTCCGCAGCCGGATACGCACAGGGATTCTTCAGCTCTATGGAGCGAGTAGAAAGACAACTATTTAAACAACCTCAAGGACCTCAAGAGCAGGAACAGCTGCTTTATCAAGTTAGAGAAAGAGTTCTGCGAATTAGGCTAATCTTATCCGCCTTTGAGGAGGCTTCTAAAAGAAGACAAGACACGTCGTTGCAAGTTGCCGTAAAGACTTGGCTTCAAAGGGTGAGACGCCAGGTTCAAGGAGCAGCTCAGTGGAAAGTTCAGTTGGAGGAGCGCTCAACACAAGGAGAATCGACAGACGCTACTTTCTCCCAAGTGGAAAGTGAAGCGACGGCAGAGAAACCGCATAAGAAGGATGCCATTGATATCTATCTGTCAGACTATCAGCGTTTTGTGGGAGATGAAGAGTTGAGGAGAAGGCTAGAGGGACTTAGCCCTAATAGCGAAGGAGCCAAACTTGTGTTAGATGCGATTGATGTGGATAGGTTAGCGGCGAACCAAGCTAAATTCGATGAACAACTCCGCATCGCTAGAGAAAAGGAAGAACAAGTAAGGAAAAAACGTATAGAAGACAGAAAGATAGCAGCAGTGGCAGAGGCAGAAAGAAAGGCGGCAGCGGCAGAGGCAAAAGCGGCAGCGGCAGCGGCAAAAGCGGCAGCAGTGGCGGAAGCAGAACGAAAAGCGGCAGCGGCAGAGGCAAAAGCGGCAGCGGCAGCGGCAAAAGCGGCAGCAGTGGCGGAAGCAGAACGAAAAGCGGCAGCGGCAGAGGCAAAAGCGGCAGCAGCAGAGGCAAAAGCGGCAGCAGTGGCGGAAGTAGAACGAAAAGTGGCTGAAGAGATCATCCAACTGGAGTTGGAAAATCTTCAAGAGAAGCAAGACGACTTCAGTAAACAGTTAGCAGCTAGTAATATGCAAATGATGAGTCGATCTACTCCCAAAAGACAAGGGTATAAATCATCTGAGGAAGGCGATACCACCGACACTGAAGGCGGAGGAAAGCGATCTCGTCTAAGCAGACGTAAAAGAACATTCCACCGTCAGAAATTGCCTGATTTGCCTCCAGCTGTTAGAAGACAACTAAATAACACCAACTTAGGTAGTACAGAACCCACAGACCAAATAATTGAAATAGAAAGACTCCCTACTATAGTAGATGAGCCTGAAATAATTAGGCCTGTTCTTGAAATCACCCCTACGGTGATAGACACACCTGTACTCCCTGAAGCTACCTATAAATTCCCTCTGCATAGCACTAAGCTACCTGTGCCCCGTAGAACTGCCCAAGAGACAGTTCAGGTCCTGGACCCCGAGCGAAGTATTCCGAATTTGTCGCCCGTTGTCCCTTGTCTGCCCGCTACGACGTTGGCGGATCCCGTTTCGGCGGTTGATTGGGTAGACGAGAGACGGCGGGGGATGGATATTCTCCTCGGAGAGATGAAGGAGAATCGGAGACTCTCCTCCCAACAGGTCCGAGAGTTGGAAGGGACTGTCCAACATTTAAAGGGAACAGTGAGGGAAAGTAAGTTAGAGTTGCAAGAAGTGCAGCAAAATATCGCGCTAGAGCGCAATAAATTAGTAAATTTACAAAAGGGTATACCACCACCCCCTGTAACAATGTGTCAACCCGTTAGGTCTGAAGTATCTCATGCGCAAGGTGTGGAGCCTACACGCATTTATACTGCTAGCGAAGTAGAAACTCCTATAGTGAACCCTATTAAGGGTAATTATAGACCTGTTGGTAATGATATTCCCTATGGAACTGATCATAATCCGAGAAATTTATATACCGATAACTCGATATTAAATAGCACGATGGCCCAAGAAAGTTTTACGCGTCAAATGGCTAGAACCGAAGCCCGGCAAGCGGTAAAGGTTGGAGAGATCGTAAAGTTCAATGGAGATGAGATGAAGTGGTTACCTTTTAATGAATATTACAAAGATAACATACAGAACTCTGTACTATCTAATGGAGAAAAACTTAGATACCTCATCGAGTGCTTGGAAGGATCTCCCAAGTTAATGGCGTTAAAGTTTATTGGACATCCAGACGGATTAAGACAAGTTTGGGATACACTAAACATCAGGTATGGTAATAGGAATAATATCGCTGGGTACTTGTATGCCAAGTTAGTAGCGCCCCGAAAGTTTATTAGTAGCGGAATTATCGAGTTTTCCGATGAGATCCAGGAGATCTGCAGACAATTAGACTGGCTAGGTAAGTCTCATGAGTATCAGAACACTATGGTTATTAGAGCAGTGGCTTCTACTTTACCTAAAGGTGGAGTAGGTACACGCTGGGATAAGAAAGTGTTATATATGATGGAACAACAACGGCGAGACCCTACCATGGCTGATCTCATGTCATTCCTAGATGGAGAAGTGAAATTACAGCTCCTGAAACTGTCTAGGGAGAAAACACCGGAAAACAAGGTAAGTGAAAAACCCGTCTCTAGGAGAAAAATAACACCAGTATGTTATACCGATGACGGCGAAAGCCAGACTTCTCAAGGAGAAGATAGCGGGAAGGACCCGGATAGATCTTATTACGTGAATAAAATGCCTAAAGATCAGGTAAGTAAATTTAAGTCTCGAACAAATGACAGGAGGGAACAGGTAAGAAAAACTCCTCCCACGTCTCCCAAGAGAATTCAGGTGAGAAAACCCGAAGAAAAGGCAAGTGTACACAATGTGACTCAAAACAAGGTAAGTAACATCAAGCCCAAATGTGTGCTGTGCGACGGGCCCCACCGTTTAAATGCGTGTGATAAATTCCTGAGGAAATCACTAAAGGATAGACGTGAAGTCATGTGGGATAAGCGGTTGTGTTATAATTGCCTCAGACGAGGACACCAACGGCGAACCTGTAACTCCGACGCAAGGTGTGCAAAGTGCGGCGCAAAACATCATATCTTGTTGCACACGGAATTCGAACGAAACAGCCCGAGTCAGGTAAGTGAGTCCGAACTACATGTCCAATTCAGTGATGTGAACGACACTGATCAATCTGAGATGGAAGGATTCTATACGGACGAGTTCTCCGACCAAAACGAATCCTGTTACCTAATAAACACCACCGCAGTGTATCGAGCACTCGTGTATGAGAAAGACACAGACAGCGACCTTACCTTAACTACTTCCGGTCAACAACCATCTTGGAAAGCGCCAACGTCCAATATGTGCGGAATATACGCACACCAAATATATCAGTGCTGACTGTATCCAACAGTCAGCCTTCAGTCGAACATAATGCTGACTGCATCCGGCAGTCAGCTAAAGCAACAAGAAAAGGGGTCAGCTGTCAGATAATACTAAATATAATAATCTGCTTGCTGGCTTGTCTCTCAAACAATAATCATCTATCAGCACTGTACCGGTAGTAAACCTTCACCAAAAGAAGTATACAGTATAAAATAGTATAAATCTACTGTAATAACTTTATTACATTCAAAAATAATCAATTGGGTACAGTTGCAAATAATATACACTAAAATTATTACAAACATCTTTCGTAAATAACAATTACTGAACAATACATATTAACTAACTACAAATCCGTCATTTGTTACTAAAAACTTTCACTTCCAGAACTGCACTCAGACTTTGGAGACTCACTAATATCGTCATAATAAGATGAAACTCTCTCTCTAGCCGATTGAGCCGCCTTACGCTGTGAGGGCTGGCGTTCTGAAGGATTGTCGAACTTAACCACCGCTTGGGGGCGTGCAGAAACCACAGGGTTGTTACCAATAGGATCGTCGGAGGCGGGAGACGCTAATTCTATTGGATAGAGTTTCTTAATTGGTCTCTTGTATATTCCCGTAGCAGTACGTAAGGTTACGAATCGAACCCACCCGTCATTACCTGGATGTAAGTCTATCACCTTGCCTAGATTCCAACGCCCACGCGGTAGGACATTATCATGGATGAGAACTACGTCTCCAACACTCACAACATTACTAGGGTCACGAGAATCCCAACGATGGTGCTCCCGCAATGTTGTTAAATATTCCTTGGACCACCGGGTCCACATATCACTCAATAACTTTAGCAAACGAAGATGACCACGAGTTAGACTATCTCTAGATACAGTTGGACAATAATCGGGATCACGCCACACATCACTATCGAGGCTATTGGGATTATACAATGTATTAATGCGGTGACCTGATATTAACATTGATGGAGTTAGTGGCTGTGGATCATTATTATCTCCCGAAACATAGGTAAGAGGTCTGTCATTCATTATACACTCAACTTCAACAATAAGCGTTTGCAACTCTTCTAGAGATATTAACGCGCAACCTAACACCTTCTTCAAACTAGTCTTCATCATTCGCACCAGGCGTTCCCATATCCCGCCAAACCATGGTGCTGCTGGGGGGATAAAATCCCATGTAATTCGATGTGACAATAAGAACTTACTGACACTAGGGTCTTCTTTGGCCTGCCTTAAACAACCATCTGCTGAGGTGAATGTCGACGAATTATCACTTAACAATCTCGAAGGACACCCTCGCCGCCCAACAAATCGTCGCAGAGCCAGTAGGAAAGCATCAGTACTATTATCACGCACTATTTCTAAATGGACCGCACGACTCGCAGCACAAGTAAATAATGCTATATACACTTTGAATTTGTCGTCGTTGTCTTTCACTAATAAACTGCCGGTGTAATCTACACCACTACACTTAAATGGATGACATTCCTGTACTCGAATGTTAGGTAATGGGGGAGGAGGGGGTACTTGATAATGGGGTCCTTGAATTTTACGACACGTTGTACACTGTCTGCACAGAGATCGAACTCGTTGACGGATAGCTGGAATCCACCACCTCTGTCTTAAGAAAACTACTGTATCTGCAATGCCCGAGTGCTTAACTAAATGTTCATGCGTGTACTTAATGATTAAATGTGTTAACCAATGGTGGGATGGCAGAAACAAGGGGTATTTAGTTTCCCATGGCAGATTGGCATTGTCGATTCTTCCCACACTACGTATCACACCAACCATCATAGTAAGACGTAATTGGCGCACAATAGTTGGCATACGACCTTTAGAAGTAATCAAGTAATCCCAAACCTCCGGATAAGATTTACGCTGTGCCTGTTGGACTAACCAAATTTCAGCATGGCGCACTTCACTCACTCGTAACAATGGAAAAATATTAAAATGCACATTACTTGGCACAATATCAACTATAGTATGAGTACGAGATTTATCAACAATTGCACACTTTAAATTTCTAATAAAACGAAATACTAAAGCTGTTACAGTTATCAACTTATTGAAATTCCCAAAACGTTTAATATCGATTGGACATATAACAGGGGGAGTACAAATAACAGTCTCATTAACAGACATTGTTGCAATAGATACAATTGGCTGTTCACCTGGCTCCATTTGGTCAACAGAAATATCATTTTGATTTGGCCAATTATCAGATGTGAGCCAGGTTGGACCAGAAATCCATAAATTAAATTTAAGAAATTTCTTGGCCGAAATACCACGAGATAAACAATCAGCTGGATTGTCGTCTGTTGGTACATAAAGAAATGTACCATTGGGTAAGTTTTCTCTTATTTCTAGAACACGGCGTTGGATATACGGTTTTTGTATTTTGTCAGAATTAATCCAGGCCAATGTTATTTTACTATCAGTCCACAAAAATAATTTATTACTATTATCAGTTTCAACTTTATAAACGTTTGTTACAAACTTTAGAAGTTTTGATCCAATAGCAGCAGCTGTCAATTCTAGCTGCGGTAATGAAGGCGTGGTTTTACCACCCTTGATTGGAGCAAGTTTACACTTGGAAATCACAAGTTTAGAAATATTATCTAAAACAATATAAATAACAGCACCGAAAGCTTTTCCTGATGCATCACAAAAAGCGTGTATAGATGCTTCAGGAGTTACACATAATTGCCTAGGCAGACAAAAACTAAAGCACAAAATAAGATCAGAAAGAATGTTATGCCACTCTTTTACAATGTTGTCTGGGAGTGGGGCGTCCCATTTAATACCGAGAGCCCATATATCCCGTATTAATAAACGAGATCGTATTGTCACTGGATTTATGAATCCCAATGGATCAAAAACCCTTGATGCCAAACTAACAACCTTACGTTTTGTTAAAATAACCACTGATGATGTCATGATCCTATCTTGGAATCCTATGACGTCATCAGACATGTTCCAACATAATCCCAAAACCTTTTGTTCATTATGAGTTACTTTAGGTCCGTCATGGTTTACTTTTATCAACTTAGCTAATTCTGGTGAATTAGTAACCCACTCCCTTAAAGGAAACCCACCAGCGGCTAAAATACCGCGACTTTCGTTATAAAAATTAATTAAACAATGCTCAGAATTATCATTAGCTTGTAAATTGTCTACGTACAAACCATTGAGAATACGTTGAGCGCATGGATGGTTTAGTTTGCGGACATGATGACGCACAGTAGCATTGAGAAGGAATTGGGAACAAGTAGCACCAAAAAGGACTACTCGAAATCGATATGTGACCCAAGGACTGTGAGGATTGGTTGGATCCTCTGGCCACATGAAGCGTGTGACATCACGATCGTTTTCATCTAATATCACCTGTAAGTAAGCCTTCTCGATATCCGCCAATGCGCAATACAGGTTCAGACGAAAACGCAGTAGCATTTCAATGAGATCTTGTGAGATTAAACTCGGTCCCGAATACAAACAATCGTTGAGACTCGGTAACCCGCGACCAGCCCGTGCCGAACAATCGAATACGATTCGTAATGGAGTTGTTATCGACTGTTTTTCAACTCCATGGTGGGCTAGGTAGTGTATTTTAGAACCCATAGCAATATAGGGGGGTGCTAGTTCTATAAATCCACGTTCTAACTGTTGAAGAATAATACTATTATAACATTCCAATAACAAAGGGTTCTTTGACAACTTCGTCAATGTCGACTGAAGTCGCTTTATCGTTAATCCGTAATTGGATGGTAGACTTGGAAAATCCGGTTTCCAAGGTAGACGAACAACATATCTTCCATCAACATACTTAGTGTTTTCTTCAAATTCCTTCATAACAACTTCATCAATAGGGTTGGTGTCATCAGGTGAGATACCGATTGTATCTAATCTCCAAAGTCGTTCGAGGGCATCATCAAGATTATCCGACTCTTCAACACAACCAATAAGGAGAGCCGTAATAACATTTGATTGAATTGAGTTTGATT
>JAUCBJ010003910.1:0-38006 GCA_032718475.1 Nemertoderma westbladi
AGCAAAGTCACATCCTTCGAAATTGCTACTAATATGCTGCTAATTTGATCGAAATAAATTTTCTTCGAAATTATCAGCATTTTCGCCGTCTAAATTGTCTGATAATTCAGTCTACAATTCGTAGTATAAATTATCCTTCTAAACGAAGGATAAATTCGAAGACTATTCGAAGATTCTGAAGATTTAGCTAGTTTTTAGCCGGCAAATAGAAGGATAAATATGCCTACTATTCGCCGGATAAATTATCCTTCTAAACGAAGGATAAATTTGTAGACTTTTCGAAGGGTGGATGAATTGATAATTTTTATCCTTCGTTTAGAAGGATAATTTATGCTGCTATTCGAAGGATAAATTATCCTTCTAAATGAAGGCTAAATTTGTAGACTTTTCGAAGGGTGGATGAATTTATAGTTTTTATCCAGCGTTTAGATTAGAATGATAATTTATGCTACTATTCGAAGGATAAATTACCTTATATTCGAAGGATAAATTACCTTCTAAACGAAGGATAAATTTGTAGACTTTTCGAAGGTTGGATAATTTAGCTTAGTTTTGTTTAGTTATGCATAGTTACTGTATGTTATGTTTTATCCGGCAAATTCTGAGAGTAAAATAATAATTATATACTGTAGTTATGCCTACTAATAATCCGAATATTTTTTTATCTGGGGACCATATTTAGCAGTAAATTTAGTACAAAGTTATCAGTTCTTTAGAATTGTCGATTATATAATAATATATAATCTGAAGCAAAGAAAATTGATCTATATTATGTCCAGTGCCATTCATATTGTTTTATGAAATAAATCCATTAATTACTGTGCTGTAATGCTGTGTCTGTCCTTAAAGATGCGGAAATCCATGTATCCAGAGTCTGCAGGTCTGAGTGTATGGCAGAGCTAGAGGTAAAGGCGATGTCCATAATGCCCTACAGTATGTTACTGTCAGAATGTCAGACACCTGTAAAAACGAGACTACAGTATCTGACTACAGTATGTCTTTTATGCAGTCAGGGAAATCCTGGGGCACATATTTTTTCAGTATTAATACGTGTGCTATATCCGAAACTGAAAGTTTTAAAAAATATACCTTTTATACTACAGTATAACGATACAGAAACTATTTAGTCTACTGCTCTATACTGTATAAAATTTATTCTTAATTAATAATTATTTTTTAATCTTTTTTTTAATATACAAGTTTTAATACAGTATTTAACATTTTAATATTCAGATATTTTCTTGCTATCATGCACCCCGGTCAGCCTGTACAATCAGCACGTCGCACATCAGCACATGTACACATGTAATTAACAGTACAACATATCGCAGCGCAGTTGGAAGTTCCGTACCTGCTGACCCGTACCGTATTTTTTCGTTGGAATACATAATACTGCAGCACACTTTCAGATCTCAGACTGAACACTGAACCCACGACCTCCAAGAGATGTGAATTCAATGCAACCACTACACCAAGGTCTCTTTGATTAAGAAAATGAATTAAATAATTATTGAATGCTTTTAAATTTAATGGTGTAATTTAGTGTCGTAATTCAAAAACATGACACCCCCTCCCCTTCCTCAACTTTTATACAAATTTTAATGAATAGCATGATATGAAACAGAGTTACAGTAGTTTCACCTCCCTCATCCGTAGTAACTGAGACAGAATTTGTATTTTTGCTTTTTATTCTTTAGCAACAAGCGTTTGAAAAAAGTGTCACCGGCGGCGATATCATCACCAGTCCCATCTCAGTTATTCAACCTTTTATTAATTTGTTGGTTCTGATGGAAAGCTGACCATGCAACGATTCCAAATATGTAAAAAATTTAAATTTAGGAAATAGAGTTGCTGAGATATGGGCTTTCGAAAGTTGAATGTTTTTTTCACGGCGCAAGGCTATTTTTATATTTAATAAATAAACCATGTTCTAGAACATGATGTAAAAACGTAACTAGGGGGTGTTCGATAAAGTATGTCACGCACTGGGGGGGGGGGGGGGGGTCGAGCTTGCGTGACATTTTGTGACAGGGGGGGGGGGGGGGGGGGGTGTCGACTTTTGTGACGGTTACGGCGATGTTCTAGGCTTTAATGTTAGCTTGACTTTGACTTAAAACATATGTGTAGATGAGTGGGTAACTTTAAGGACAACAATACACTCAATAATATTGAGTATAATCGATAAATTGAGGAGGACATAGAAACCTATAGATGGCCACTTGACTTGCCAGTGGGGAAGGGAAATGTAGATATAGTGCTTGAATTTATATTGTATTTTGTTATAACAAACATTGTGTATTATTGATATAAAATATTTCTTGTTAGGGAGACGGGGGAAGGGGTATTGTTTGGGGGTATTACAAATTTACCAATGAGACAGAGGGGCGAGAGGTGGGACTCGAGCTTGCGTGACATTTTGAAACAGAGCGGGGTGGGGGGGGGGGGGGGTGGTCAAAAATCGGGAAAATTTGCGTGACATACTTTATGAACGCCCGCCCTAGAACGTAACTGAGGGTTCAGATTCACTTTCCAGAAGAAAGACTTATTACTACTGTGAACAATTCGTATCTGGGCGTACTGTAACTGGGAACTGAAATTTGAAACCGTAATTTCAGATTTGTAAATCTGATGAGCATTCGCAGCATATGGTCATTTCCTTACCAGCCGAGCCGCTTGGTCCATTACTATGTAAAATATTATCAATTCTTTATATATGGCTGATAATTGATATTGATGTCTTCGAAAACGAAGATAAATTATCAGGCAAATAATGCATATTTGCGTTATCAGAGAAGCATAATTATTAATTAAATGCATCTAAATTTAATTAATTTTCATAGATCCATCAACACGAATAATCTAATATGGCTGACAATATGGGAAATTATTTAAATTTCAACTAATAAATTCAAATTTTTCGATTATCACCTAAAGTTTCCATAGATACCCTCAAATATATATTGATTATATATTTCTCTATATACTCAGCCGCTTCCATTAATAAGTATATAACGTATTGTAGGATAGGGAAGTAGGGTGTAGGGTAGGATGCGGTAGGCTACTACTGTAGGTATAGGCTAATACCCCCTCCCTCTTCACCAAAGCATCAAAGCATCCACAGGCAGGTCCAGTGATTGTTTCAGTTACATTTTTTTTCTTCAAAAAATAGTATTTTTTATGCTTCGAAAATGCTTCTAATAATGTATGAAATTATCCTTCGAAAATGCTTCGTAAACTTCTAATTGAAGGCTAATAGTCTACTAAACGAAGCATTTTTATCTTCGAAATCATCCTTCGAAAAATGCTAAATAAACTTCTAATCGCAGGCGAATAGTCTACTAAACGAAGCATTTTTGTCTTCGAATTATCCTTCGAATATGCTTCGTAAACTACTAATCGAAGGCTACCCAGTGAAAAGTGCGCAAGCGTATCGCAAGCGTGCAACGCAGGCGTATCTCATGTGATTCGCAAGAGTTATGGCCCGACCCTTACGCAAGCGACCCACTTGAGTTATGTCCCATAAATATCGCAACAGCTTGCGTTCAGTCGCATAGAACCCACTTGCGATTCACTTGTGATTTGCTTGCGACTTTCATGTGTTTCCATGCGTTCAGTCGCATATATATCGCAACTGCTTGCGTTCATTCGCATAAATATCACAACAGCTTGCGTTCCGTCGAATAGAACCCACTTGCGATTCACTTGTGATTTGCTTGCGACTTACATGTGTTTCCATGCGTTCATTCGCATAAATATCGCAACAGCCTGCGTTCTGACGCATAGAACTCGCATGCGATTCACTTGTGACTTCTTTGCGTTGTGATATATATATATTTATTATAATATATAATATATTTATAATATATTGCCAAATATATAAATAGAATTAATTTAGTGCCAATTATATTTATGCCTTGTCCGGATTTAATTATTATAAAATAGAACAAACACAAACACAATCACTTTACTGAGTGTGTAATAATTTAAACTATCATTACCAACCAATCCCCAGTATAAAATGTGGCTCGCGTAACAAAGCATTCTTTAATAAACAATTATTTATTATAAACCATTTCAGAAGATTGTATAACCATATAAAATATAATAACACTAGAATTTGCATGCACAGTTGTTGTTACTCAATTACGACACAGTTACTATAAAACAAATATAATACTTTATGGTTTGCATATTCAAGGGGTGCCCCAAAAATTGTAGCAATCGATTGATGCGAACGTTTCGGATTTAATTTCACTAAAAATTCACATAAATATTGTAGTCACGGTTCTTTTCCGTAATAAATTCGCCAAGGAGTTATTCATTTAAAATTATTATTAAACGAATAACTTCTTGGTCAATAAATTAAAGAAAAGAACCGTGAATATATTTAACTACGTTTAATATTATGATATTAACTATGTGATGGCAGTATCGTAATTAGGGATGTACTGGAATTCCGTTCCGGCCGGAATTCCGGCCATTTTGGACCGATTCCGGGACCGGAATGCCGGAATTTTCGACATTTTTTGTGATTAAAATATTCCTTTACTTTCTATAAAACATCTTACTGATCTTATTATTTTTGGAACAAAACTTTACTTTTAAATTAAACGTTTAACTAATAATAATTAACCACAACTTTGGGACCCAGGCTTTATTTTATAAAAATTCCGGTTCCGGCCGGAATATTCCGGCATTTGTAATCACGATTCCGGTACATCCCTAATCGTAATGAAAATTTTTACAAGTTTCATGAATTAGTCAATTAGTGTGAATTCTTCAAACACTGTTGCGTATTATATTAATAATCAATCCGACATTAATAAACAGTTGGAAGGATGCAACCCTCGTCATGTTTAGTATAAGCTATAATCAGTTAATGCGGACATGCGTCTTCTTCTTGTATCTACAGACTTTAACGGTTCAGACTTTGTAACAGACTAACTAAAACGAAATACAGAGACAGTTGACTAATAATAAAAATATGCACTCAGATTATATAAAATCGAATATAATAAAATGCTAACATATTATTAACGTATAATCCGATAATAAATTTCGTAAAAAATCCAATAATATTTTTTTTTAATAAATTTGAATATGAATGAAATAATTTTAAATAATTTTAAATAAATTTAATAAATTCAACAATTATTCTGGAAATCTAAAATTAATACGTTATAATCGTCAAAAATTAAGGTTTACAGATTTTACAGAAAAGGGGAGGGGGGGGGGGGGGGGGGTGTTGCTGTTTTGCACAGGAGGCGGTTATCGTCATATTTTAAGTAAATTCTAAAAATAATTATTTCATCCAAAGGGGTGTTTTTGTAACGCTTGTCACAGTTCAACAGAGTATTATATTATGTATAATTTCAGCTACAAATTGTATAAATCCATTTATAACTTCAGTGTCGCAGTCTGTATTTGGGTGGCTGGAACTCATTAGCGGCCCATACGTGTCATGCTTCGTGGAGAAGATTGGTCATATCCATTAGCCCAGGGTCGTCCCGCGATCCAGGGTCGTCGATAATCGTCCCCGCGATGGTGACTACATCAACTACGGGTTCTACCATTGAATCCGTGACTGTAAAAAAAATAAATTTTCAATGAAAATAACAGCGCATGACAAAAATAACATGCAGTGTGATACATGATACACTAATTTGATTTATCGATGTGCAAATACCTCTAAACTAGAGGAGAGGTATTATATTTTGGAGACGGGGGGGGGGGGGGGGGGTGGCGGGTGGGGTTAACGCAAATCCCATCTCAGCGAATTAATATCTCTGTATTATGTCTCTATTGTCTCAATGTTAAATTATCGATTTAGAGAAAGGAGTAGGGATGTCCCGGAATTCCGTTCCGGCCGGAATTCCGGCGGTTTTTGCCAGATTCCGGATCCGGAAGGAATTGCCGGAATGGGGCCAATTCCGGCCGGAATTTTACCGGAATTACCAGTTTGCTAACTAGTTTAATAGTTACAATTAGTTTGTGAAATCATTACCACACATAATATTCTAAAAACAATAATATTATAATAGGTATATATTAATAATTGTCCAACAACATATCGTATTACCCCTAAAGCTGTAGCTTATTTACAAAGGGGTCCTTTATGTTACTATGTTACTTAATTAGGTCCTGCGTCATTAGCCTTAGGTGTTGCCTACAGTAGTTTTATTTATACAGAAAATATATTTATTCCCAGCAAAGATTAAATTGTAACATGTATTATTGACTTTTGTTTATTGATCTGGTCATAATTGCATGTCACTGTAACCTGCTCCTTTTCATTAACGACACCAGGATATTGAACCAAAGCAATTAATAATACATTTTTGGTCAACGTTGGTTTTTAGGTATGAGCCCAAAAAACCTAACTTTTGGCCTAGGTTATGGGTTTTTGGATAAAAATGATTATTTATTATTATTATTTGAAAATTATGAAAAAAATTATTATTATCTGAAAAAATACAAAGAAGTTGCGGTGTAAAGTAAGACAAAAGATATGTATTTTATAATATAAAAATTAATCTTTTTACCTTTGTTTCCTTGAAACCGCCGGATATCGCAATACGTATGATGCACACTGCGAACGTGACGCTCCAGAGCTGCATTAGAGAAACCCTCTCTATTGCGGTTCACTTTCTCAAGTATCTTTATAATACCAATCTTGTGAAATATAATATTTAAAATTAAAACATATTCAGTAGGCCTATTAGGCTACTGGTAGGGGTGCAGTGGGGTGGCTGATCAGATGGTAGACATATAAAACGAAGTACAGAGCTTAAAGAACTTATATTTTTATATTGTTACTTTTTTTGCTTGAATATGCCCTAAAATCGGGAGAAAAAGTAGTAGGCCTACTTTTTTTCCCCACTAGTAGGGAAAAAGTTGTCCCCGTAATATCTGAATATTGTAACTTTTTGTTGGGCACAGCTTTTGCAAAGTCGGCAACACAGCAACTAAAATTTTGCATTGATTTTACTTTTTCTCCTGGTAATAAAAGTAAAATAAAACATTGGCACTTGTGTCAAATAGGGCTGTAGGAGACCCTCCTAGCTCCTATTCTGCTAATCCTGAAATCACCAAAACTAAAGTCACTTTCACTAGTGTCCGGTTACAGGGTTAGCAAAGGAGCAGGTTACAGAGGTGAGTTGAAAGTAACCAAAAAACAATAAACAAGAGTTATGAATATTGATATCACCTGCACTAAATTTCGGCATTAGCTGGTGATTTCAGGATTAGAAGATTAGGAGGGTCACCTATTTGATTTGACACAAGTGCCAAAATATTTTTGGTGGAATTTCTAAAATTTCATTGAAAGTGTTGATCAAAATTTTTGATCGAAATGTATATGTACAATCATTTCGCAATGTTAAAATTTTGGAATAAAAAGCAAAATCCATCCCTACACACTATCGACTATTGCAATGCAACTTTAGTGCCTGCAAGGTTTACTCCAGAAATGAGATAAAGCCTCGAGAATAGGTTGGTGAAAAAGGTTATACTTTTTGCCCAAGTTATAAATGATTCTGGTTCCTCATAAGGTCAATTTATAAGGATTTATGTATGTATAGTAGGCCTATAAACAAACAGTCACTTAGATTCCTAAAACATTTCAGATGTCTTGATAAGAAAGCAGAGTCTAAAGACTGTTTAAAAGACTAGCGATTAGTGATGAGATGATGATGTTTCTACTGTGTTCCAGGTCCAGCATGTTCCATATGTTAATGACCCTGATAAAGAAGAGGTGATGTATGGAAAAAGCAGACCCAGACATGGCAGCATGGGCAGATGGGCGGGGCTTGGCCTTCGCTTCATAATTTTATATATATGGTCAGGTCATGATTGCATTGGATGTCTGGCTGGGATATTATGTTGCACATTGTTGTAATGGAGGATCAGGTTTAGATCTTTACATATAAGTTTAAAGCACATTATCAAATTGAAGTTTATTTGATGTATTATTGTATACTGCAGTAGGTGGTGGTTCCAACTTTAGAGTCTCCAGTTGCCAGTCATAACTAACAAAAGAATCAAGTCCACATATATTGTATAAACCACGTCAACCTGTCAACCTTTGCGGCAACATTTGTCTGGGCTCCAAACTGATGGTACAGTATTCCAATTGACAGATAGAGCTAGGACAGGCGAATATTACATAAGTCTTCAGGCTATCAGGAGAGGAATGGCTTCATTTGATATACAAAGTGTTAAAGAGGACAATAACAACCAGAAAACATATTTTTTTCCGAAGATGTGTGATATGAATGATGAACAGAACAGATGAATGCCAGAATATCTAAACTTCCAAATTCTGGAATTGATTCAACATCCACAAGATATACAGTTAGGGACAACAGCCATATATGGACATAACAATGTAGCCAAAAATTACAATAATTTATAGTTGATGCAGCCAAATAATATAAGTGATTCATATATTTGCAGCCAATTTTGGCTAGATTTACAGAAGAGCTCCAGCCAAATCACTACAGCAAAATTATTTTAAATATAGATGTGCCAGTAGTTAGTGATAGCGTAGATAGTGGTAGGTAGCGCAACGCGCACCTGTCTCACCCGAACGAGCACCTGTCTCACCCAAACGCGCAACGCGCATCTGGTTTGCGGTCATTCGCGCAGGTACGCGTCCGAGTTTTGCAGCATGAATTCCAACCTGGCCGGTCTGCCGGTACCGGCCAGGTTGGAATTCATGCATGAGCGCGCAGGTACGCTTTGTTGTTTTGAAATCACCGCGCACCTGAAATTGGCTCGTCGCGCACCTCATCATATGTTATAATCCAAACAAAATCGCGCAGCTCATGTCATGCATATCTCAAAAAATCGCACAGTTCATAAGAACAATTTTACATTCCTATTTTACAAGTTTGAGCGTTTTAAGCTTATCTTTACGTCCTGTACGTCTGTCTGTCTGTCTGTACGTTGAATCTAGGCTTACATAATAAATGTAATTTTTGCAACATCAAAATTGTTAATATTAAAAAATATTTTTTTAATCCACTACTATGGTGGCCCATCGGGCTCACTGCTTTTATAACAGAAAATATTATTTTAGATTACAAACAAAACATGTACCGGTAATTTCAAAAAAACGAATATTGACTGATTGAAATAGGTACCAGTCTGCCAATAATACTTTGTATAGCTGTATAGGCCTACCTAACAATTAGGCTTAAACATACAGTTGGCTTATAATTAAGTCATACTTACTTATAATACATTGTTACTTTCTGACTTTACCTGTTTACTAACGTAACATCGGCATAGCATAGACCTAATAACAATACAACAATAGAGTACTGTAGTTAAAATAAATAGACAAATTCAGCTCCGGTTGCCGGTATTACAGTATTATGGTGAAGTGATTTGACTGTTTGAAGAATTGGAAATGAGAAACTAATGCGAGCGCAGCGAGCGAAATTTTTTTGTGTATTTTCGTGATTTCAATTAATTTGTGGTGCGCATCAGAAGCAGAGCTGCGCGCTGAGGCGCAACGCGCACCTGTCTCACACCCGAACGCGCACCTGTCTCACCCAAACGCGCAACGCGCATCTGGTTTGCGGTCATTCGCGCAGGTACGCGTCCGAGTTTTGCAGCATGAATTCCAACCTGGGGTACCGGTAGACCTAGACGTAGGACGCAGCACAAGACACGGCCAGTCCCAGTCAGAGTCAGCCTACTGCAGATCCAGATAGCAGATAGGCTATAGACCAGTAGACAGCTAGTGCTAGCTTGACCATCAAAGCAAACTGCCTGACTGAAGCAGGCCTACCTGCCTACTGCTGCAGTTGTGAGTGACTCCGTCAGTCCGTAGGCAGTTCACACTTCACTGTCACTACTTGCTACAACTATGATACCGGTACCGGTAGTTACAAAACAACAGTACTGCAACTGCAATGTACTGAATGAATACATTCCTGCATTCGGATATTCAGTACGTACCGGTACAGCAGTAAGTCAGCCAGTACAGTTGTAGGGTTGTAGCGCCAAAAATTCAAATTCAAATATGCCCGCAAAAGGCATAACAGCATAAGGTGACAAATGAGTGATAAATCTCAAGAAATTCATAAGTGTTGATTTCACAAATTTCTTTAATAAGTGATTCCAATGCGTTTTTTCGCATGAGATAAAACGAATGTGATTCGCAAGTGTATCGCAGGAGTTTTATCACTAATAATTTTTCCGCAAGAATAACGCATGGCGCATGAATATCACTTGCGATTCGCTTGCGCACTTTTCACTGGGTAATAGTCTACTAAACGATGGATATTTCTCTTCGAAATCCACCCTTCGAAACCTTTAAGAACATTGGAACCAAAAAGCCGGCTTTTATCCGGCGAAATTAGCAGGGTATTAGCCGGCGAAATTAGTAGCAATTTATCAGCGACTTATCATGCTATGACTTTGCTGGGTTAACAAATCCAACAGTACAATATGCCGCCTGGCTTATGCAGTTATGGGGATACAGAAAATAGTTATGAAGTGGTCATCCTTGGGAGATTGTGTTGCGCAACCATTCTTTTCCGGTAACATCCAAGAGAGAAAGGAGCTTCAGTTGTTTCTTGTTTCCTTCCTTCACTTTACTTTACGTTATTTAGGTAAATACCAATTACGTCACACAATGCAGCAATGTGCAGCTGTATGTAAAGTAATAAATTTCGACATTGTAGGGGCCTATCGCACTGTACTGTATGTCATGTTAGAGTATAGAAACGGATACCGCAGAAATATACCACCGACAATAGTCTGACTACCACCGACAAAAACTAATAATACTAGCAACACACCGACATATGAAAAACACTAACGATTTTTACCATTACGCTATGCAATATAATAATTTAAAACAAGATAATATATGAAGGCGGTATTATATTTTAAAGAAATTATCATGACTAATTACACCACCGACAACAGGCCGACAGTGGACAATATACTGATATACTTTGTTATAAATATTTGGACTGGAAATAAAAATTGTATAATCATATACTGAAATAGTTTACTAACATTGCCGAACCTGTCGGTATACTGTCGGTTTGCGATCTTACCTGTCGGTTTGTGTCTTTTGTTGTCGGTGGTTGTCGGTGGTATGCGAAAGGTGTCGGTGGTTGTCGGTGGCGTATTTAGTCAAACCCACCGGTAAATGTTAGTCTGTTAGTCTATGCTGTTGCTGTATACCGATATATTATGCCCATCATTATCTGACAGTCTGATTATAGCATTTTATCATTATTCAGTTATTTGACTATCATTTAAAATAGAACATACAGACATACAGACATAGGCCTATCTGATTATCATTTAAATAGTTTTGTGTTTAACAAAACAGTTACCGGTACCACTGTTCACTGTTCACTGTTGACTTTAACAGTTTAACCCTTCCATTGTCAGATTGTACAGGCGGAAATAGCTAAAATTAAAACAGACAGTTAGCCTGGTCCAGTTAGGGTCTAGGCCTACCCATTTTTACCCAATCATGCTCAAGCTGTCAAGGAACTTCCAACAGAACTCTCAAGATCCTGAGATCTCTCTCAGACCAGCAGACCTATTTCAGTATTTCAAAAATATATGGATAGTGAACTCTGAACTCGTCCCATCTCATTGGAAGCTCGCCAATTTCCAATATCACCCCATATTCAAGTAGGCCTACAGAACTGCAGAAGTACCGGTAGGCCTAAGTCCCAATCAGCCAATATCTGAATATACATGTTTTTAAAAGTCGTAAAAGATATTGATACCATATTTTAAAATATCGTCTTTCTGTCTTTTTGTTTGAAATTTAGATTAATATCAGTTCACTTGCCTTATTTTATTTTTACTTTATTCGGTTATATTTTATATAAGTTTATACAGTATTAATAATTATGATTAGAACTATGTATATTTTTTTTGTCATCCATGTCTTTTTAATGTATCATATTTTAATATTATTCTATATTTTAATGTCATCAGTTAATGTTTTTGTAAACCTTGATGATGTTCTCCCTTGTTTTTAAATATTTTATTTAATAAAAGGTGAAATATAATAATAATAATAACATAAGTATAAGTTATTTAAACCAAATGTGGCATCATGCTTAATACATAATACAAAATAGCTTTTTCTTTAGAGTAATCAACCCTTCCTTCAGCTTCACCCTTCTGCCCTTGCCTTGGCAGCTGGAACGGATTAGCCGCCAATGTCAGATGTAGTTGAGGCAACATCTTTAAAGCTCCCTTTAAAACTCTATTACGTGATGTTGTTTACGTGACGTGGTTTTATTACGTGATTCAATAAACCTACATTACAATACATAATATACTTATTTTATTAAACATTGCTTATTTTAAGAATAAATGTACACAAATTAGGCCTACTAGGCCCTAACATAAATCATTTTATTTTATTACATTTTAAGTATTTTAATAGTTTAATGTGTTAATATGTTGTTGATGCCAACAAACACCACATTCGAAAAGAGTAAGGGGAAGCTATGGACCTTTCAATACCCTAATGGAACAAAAGCACAACTGGATTACATCCTTATAAACAAAAAGTGGAGAAACAGCATGATCAACTGCGAGGCATACAGCTCGTTCAACCTAATTGGTTCGGACCACAGAATTGTGACTGCAGAGATCAGACTCAGTTTGAGAGCCAGCAAACCCAGGACAAGCAAGCAAATCAACTATGACTGGGAGAAACTCAGAACTGACAATACAGTAAAGGATGCTTACACAGTAGAAGTTCAAAACCGCTTCGAAGCACTTCAGTCAATGGATGAAGACCAGTCCACCGATTCAATATACCAGAATATAATAAAAGCCCACAAGGAATCAGCTAAGAGGCATATCCCCCAGAACCCCAAACGAAAACAGTATGTGCCATGGCAAAACCCTGAGGTTACTTGTAAGAGAGAAGATCTTAAGATAGCCTACGAAGTAAAAACCGAACAAGCAACAACCGAAAACATTAACAAGGTTGAGAGAGCTAAGGATGATCTTAAATTGGCCTACGACATCGGCCAGGAAAAGTACATACAGGATAAAATTGAAGCAATTACAACTGCTCACATACAGCAACAATCAAGACTTACCTGGCAAACTGTGAATGAGGTATCTGGTCGGAAAAGTTGTGCAAAGGGGCGCCTCAAAGTCGATAGTCCCGAAGAACGTGTGGGGAAGTGGAAAAATCACTTCAGCAACTTGCTTGGGCAGCCACCAAACATCGAGGTCAGCCCTACAAGGAAAATATATGACAAGACACTACCAAGAGAGGGGACTTCCCACCTGCCGAACTCCAAAGAAGCATTAAAAGCATGTCCATGTCCAATAATAAAGCGAGTGGATTAGATGAAATTCCAGCGGAGGTATGGAAAACAGGAGTGCTAAACAGACCATTATTGAATGTTTGCAACCGGATGTAAAAAGGGGAAAAGCCTCCACCAATTTGGACTAAAGGTCAACTAAAGACCTCGGTATACCAACAAACTATCGTGGGATCTGTCTGCTTGTGGTAGCCGCCAAAATATACAATAAAAACGGATTTCGACCAAGTAGATCAACAATAGCTCAGATACTTGCACTACGGATACTGATTGGAGGAATTAAGTAATTAAGTCAAATAATCTCCCCGCAGTCATGACTTTTGTGGACTTCAAGAAGGCATTCGACTCCATCCATAGAGGCAAAATGCTCGAAATCCTAAGAGCTTATGGAATACCAGAAGTAATCGTTGCTGGCATTGGATTGTTATATTGTGACACAGAAGCACAAGCACAGGTACGAGTTTTTCTCAATCCTGGCTGGCGTACTGCAAGGTGACACATTAGCACCATTGTCCATTACTATTTGTAATTGTACTGGATTACGCAATGAGGACGGCCACAAAGGGTGAAGATCTGGGATTCACACTTCAAGAACGCAGAAGTAGTAGATATCCGGCAACTACAGTCACAGACACCGACTTCGCGGATGACATCGCCCTGCTCTCTAATACGCTAGCAGATGCACAGCTTCTACTAAATAAAGTGGAGAGGGCTGCTAAGGAGGTTGGATTGCATATAAATGCTACCAAGACCGAATTCATGACTTTTAATGTTGATGGAAGCTTGACAAGCATTAATAGTAATCAACTAAGGAAGGTTGACGACTTCCAGTACCTTGGATCATGGATAGAGAGTAGGAAAAAGGACATAGAAGTTAGGAAAGCAAAGGCTTGGGTAGCTCTATCAAAAATGGATACCATCTGGAAATCAGATCTCCCCAGGTACCTGAAGACTAAGTTCTTTCGAGCCACAGTGGAAAGTGTATTTTTTGGACTAAGGGCAGCCCTAAACATCAGCTGGAGACAACACATGACAAATGCCGAGCTTTATGGTACAATACCACCAGTATCAACCACCCTCCGTGAACGCAGATTAAGATTCAGTGGGCACTGCTAGCGTAGTCAAGACGAGGTCATACCAGATCTACTTTTCTGGCAACCAACTCATGGAAAGCGTAGTCGCGGACGACCGGCCATAACATATATAGATCAACTTGAAAGGGATACTGAACTTGGGAGAAACGAAATTGCGACAACTATGGAGAATCGGGAAGCCTGGAAGGATCTCATTTCCACTGTCCGAGTTCGCTCGACTTAGTAGTAGTAGTAGTTGTTTGTTTCTATTTTAAGATCACTATCCTACAGACAGACAGACTTATTTTAATTTATTTTATATTGTAAAGGCCTATCGCACAGGTAGGCCATACCACTGTATGACTGTCATACGGTCATACCATACAGCCATACGGAACCGCACTGGGCTGAAAAAGGCTATTAAAGTTGTGTATAGGAGGATAGGCTGATAGCAGGATAGGCCTATAGCTCAGTAGCTGTAGAGTAAAAATCAACTGTGAACTGTATAAGCGTTTAGGATCAGATTACCCCAAACGCTTACGCCAAAATCTCTTATTTCGCTTACATTTCTGCATTTACTTTATTACACTACCGGTATGGCCTTTATTCAATCCAATGTATCGATGGATCAGGATATGGATGACAATGAGAACGATGACTGCGATTCAGGTTCCGTCTTCGATAACCCTTCCGCATACGACAGCCTAGCGCCTATAGACCGCCTCAGTGGTTACGTGGAAAGCGACAACGTATTTATCCGACAGATGGTTGCTAGGAACATCCTGGACACATTGTTACGAGTTACCGAATCGGAAGAAGACTGTCTAACAGTGTTCCGCGCAATGGTGCGTCTCATAGACGACCCAGAGCCGGGAATCCGTGCGGAACTTATGGAACGCGTTCCGCACGTAGCCGTTTACTGTTGGGACAGCGTTAAGATTTACCTACAGGACTCGGTATCTGTCTACCTAGTGCCTATGGTCGTTAACTTCCTTACAGATGCCAATAATCAGGTCCGTAAGACCGCACAAGCCGCTCTCATACAGTTGATGACTGATCGAGTAATTTCCCGGGCGGATCTAGAAGATCAGGTCTGTCCTGTGATCAAAGACCTGACGGCTGCGGAGAGTAGCGACGATCTTCGCACCGAGGCTGTCACTCTTATGTGTAAGATGGCACCTCTACTGGGAATGTCGTTGGCAGACTCGTTGTTTCTCGATCGGTTCACCTCGCTATGCTCGGACTCTGTGTTCAGCGTTCGCAAGGTCTGCGCTTCCAGCTTTGGCGATATGTGCGCCATCCTCGGAAAGGATACCACGGACAACGTCCTCCTCCATAACTTCCTCCAGCTTTGCGAGGATGGAGTCTGGGGTGTCAGAAAGGCCGCAGCTGAGTCTTTCATGGAGGTGAGTCGGAGTAGCGATCTATCCATTTTTTTTATTGTTAGATAAATTGTGTAATTGGTGTCAATAACCTCTTTACAAGGCAATTAATAGGGGGGTTGACTAATTACCGACAATTTTCGTTCCCTTATTTAGGAGACTTGGTTTTACCCAAAATTATTGAAATTTGGTACACATGCATAGAATAGGTGAATAAAAAATTTCAAAAAAAAATTTTCGAAATTTTCAATTTTTAACCTAATTAACATAATATGCAATTATTTTTTAAAATGCAAAGGATTTTAGAGGGATGGTCATCAAGTGCGCAAAATTTCATCATTTGTGAACAATGTCATCATGAAACGATCCTATTACCAGAATTTTATTGCTTCTGTTCAAAAATTATTAAAAAAAAGTTTTTTTGCTGTATTTTTAACAGATTTCGCCATTTTTGGCCCAAAATTGACTCATTTTTTTAAATATTTCAGCTATAACAAAGAAAATTAAAAAAGTGGTAATAGGGGGTGTTAAGCATCACCCAATAATCATTCATGCTAAATTTCATAAGAATTCGTCAAACTTTGAAATTTAAAATTTGCATTATTCAGAAAACGCCTTTAAAGTTTATGCATCTAGTTGGTATGCATTCCTATTACTTTGACAGACAGATCGCAGGACAGACAGTAAAACCGGCAGACAGACATACAGACATTAGTAGGTTTTGTTAAAATTGAAAACTGACGTTGGAAATGAAATTAGCAACCAGGATAACCCCCATAACAAAACTTTTATACAGTTGGAATGCTTTCCATATATTTTGACAGGCAGACATACGGACATACAGACAGACCGACAATCAGACATAATAGACTTCACTAAAAAAGAAAACTGACTTCGGAAATGAAATCAGCGACGAAAAAACCACAACAATGAAGTTTTAGCTAGGTGATATGATGTCCTTATATTTTGACAGACAGATCGTCGGACAGACAGACAGAGTGACAGTCAGACATAGAGACATAATAGTTTTCGTTAATAGTGAAAACAGCGACCATGAAAACCACCATTACATAACTTTACCTAGAAAGAATGCGTTTGCTATATTTTATATGATGTTAGACAACCACGACTTTAGAGGGATTGTGATATTAATATGAAAACAATAAAATAGGACATGGGGTCTTATTCCCTCAGATACTACCTAGCATTTAGGGCCACTTGGGTCACTGTTAGTACTCAGGCACTAAGGCCCATCAAAAAACAAAATACCAAATCGATTTTAGTGCTACATAACCCAACCCAACTACCACAAGAAAAATTAGACCAAACCCATACAGTAACTACAGGTTCCGGTAAGTATTGCACGAAATAGGCTATCCCATAAATTACGAAAAATATAGGACATTTTGTCCGCCGAAAAGGTAAGTCTAAGTAATAAATTTTATAAAAATAAAAGGGTTTCGGAGATTTAAACACTGAACCCTGGGATTCGTGGTTCTCCTCATCAGCAGTGTGCCACGAACCCCACCCCACCCCTACCCTAACAAAACTGCACCACTAAATATTAGTGGAAAGCTGGTTGTGCACGGATTCCAAATATGTAACTTTGTAACTAATATGTAACAAATATGTCTAAATTTCGTCTAAAATAGTTGAGATATGAGCGTTTAAAACTTGCATGGTTTTACATATGAGCGAGGCTATTTTATTCTATTAAATAAATACAACATATTATTCTGGAATATTTTGTTTATCCCATAAGTAGCTTGGCAACTATGCAATACCTCTTTAATCATACTATTATATAGCTACTCATGCATTAACAAAATATTCCAGAATAATATGTTGTATTTATTTAATAGAATAAAATAGCCTTGCTCGTATGTAAAACCATACAAGTTTTAAACGCTCATATCGCAGCTATTTTAAGACGAAATTTAGATTATGTTACATATTTGGAATCCTTGCACAACCAGCTATCCACTGGTACCTAGAAATCACTATAAGGTTGAAGAATAACTGCGGTGTAACTGGTGCAATTTTGCCGGAGACACTTTTTTCAAACGCTTGTAGCTAAAGAATTAAAGCGAAAATAAAAATTCTGGCTCACCCATCAAGGAGGAGGGAGGTGAAAATATTTCTGTTTCAAATTTCATGCAATCTCATTACGATTTGTAAAAAAATTTAGGGGGGGCCATGTACCTGAAAAAAGGCACTATATTCCAGGACATGGTGTATGTGTTGCAGATACCCCACAGACAAAATTTTAAACTTTTTCAAAAATGTTACAAATTTGGGCTCTTTTTAAAATTTTTTTTACAAAATTTGAAAAATCACACCTAAAATTAAAACGAAACTAGTTTTATCAAAATTTTCTCTGTACGAATGTTTTCTATTACTCTTCTACACGTTTGTACCAAATTTCAAATGATTTGCACTAAAATTATAAGGCCGAGGAAAAAATGCTTTTATTCCAAAATTGTAACATTACTCAACGCCGTTAGTATTAACAGCGAGTTGTTATTTAGCACTTTACGACTTTAGAGGACATTACAGCATTGTATTGGCCTGTACATTTAGTATTGTATTTGGTTTTATTGTTTACTTGGTAACCATGACGGCGTTAAGTAATGTCCCCCTAGTGGACATTACTTAACGCCGTCATGGTTGCCACGTAAACAATAGGGGGAAAATTTACCTGACAGCCAGATAGGCCTACTGCATTACCTACCGGTAGTATCTACCGCTATTAATAACCATTAGCTTAAGTAATTAATAGTAGTAATTATAACATGCCTCCAAACGCCGCGATAAATATAACTTAACTTATTTATAACATAATTTATGTCATTTTTACATTTATTTATACAGCAACTAATATAATTTGAGCAGTTTCTATCACTTATAATGTATATGTACAATCATTTCGTAATGTTAAAATTTTGGAATAAAACTACATACATACTTGTTGCAAAGTACTTTACAGTGTTCTGATCCTCGTGGCTTTATTTTCACTCACTCACTAACGTTCGTTCGTGTAACAAAGCCACTCGGATCATCACACTGTAAAGTGCTACTTTACACACAAGTATGTAATAAAGTGCTACTTTACACACAAGTATGTAATAAAGTGCTACTTTACACACAAGTATGTAATAAAGTGCTACTTTACACACAAGTATGTAATAAAGTGCTACTTTACACACAAGTATGTAATAAAGTGCTACTTTACACACAAGTATGTAATAAAGTGCTACTTTACACACAAGTATGTAATAAAGTGCTACTTTACACACAAGTATGTAATAAAGTGCTACTTTACACACAAGTATGTAATAAAGTGCTACTTTACACACAAGTATGTAATAAAGTGCTACTTTACACACAAGTATGTAATAAAGTGCTACTTTACACACAAGTATGTAATAAAGTGCTACTTTACACACAAGTATGTAATAAAGTGCTACTTTACACACAAGTATGTAATAAAGTGCTACTTTACACACAAGTATGTAATAAAGTGCTACTTTACACACAAGTATGTAATAAAGTGCTACTTTACACACAAGTATGTAATAAAGTGCTACTTTACACACAAGTATGTAATAAAGTGCTACTTTACACACAAGTATGTAATAAAGTGCTACTTTACACACAAGTATGTAATAAAGTGCTACTTTACACACAAGTATGTAATAAAGTGCTACTTTACACACAAGTATGTAATAAAGTGCTACTTTACACACAAGTATGTAATAAAGTGCTACTTTACACACAAGTATGTAATAAAGTGCTACTTTACACACAAGTATGTAATAAAGTGCTACTTTACACACAAGTATGTAATAAAGTGCTACTTTACACACAAGTATGTAATAAAGTGCTACTTTACACACAAGTATGTAATAAAGTGCTACTTTACACACAAGTATGTAATAAAGTGCTACTTTACACACAAGTATGTAATAAAGTGCTACTTTACACACAAGTATGTAATAAAGTGCTACTTTACACACAAGTATGTAATAAAGTGCTACTTTACACACAAGTATGTAATAAAGTGCTACTTTACACACAAGTATGTAATAAAGTGCTACTTTACACACAAGTATGTAATAAAGTGCTACTTTACACACAAGTATGTAATAAAGTGCTACTTTACACACAAGTATGTAATAAAGTGCTACTTTACACACAAGTATGTAATAAAGTGCTACTTTACACACAAGTATGTAATAAAGTGCTACTTTACACACAAGTATGTAATAAAGTGCTACTTTACACACAAGTATGTAATAAAGTGCTACTTTACACACAAGTATGTAATAAAGTGCTACTTTACACACAAGTATGTAATAAAGTGCTACTTTACACACAAGTATGTAATAAAGTGCTACTTTACACACAAGTATGTAATAAAGTGCTACTTTACACACAAGTATGTAATAAAGTGCTACTTTACACACAAGTATGTAATAAAGTGCTACTTTACACACAAGTATGTAATAAAGTGCTACTTTACACACAAGTATGTAATAAAGTGCTACTTTACACACAAGTATGTAATAAAGTGCTACTTTACACACAAGTATGTAATAAAGTGCTACTTTACACACAAGTATGTAATAAAGTGCTACTTTACACACAAGTATGTAATAAAGTGCTACTTTACACACAAGTATGTAATAAAGTGCTACTTTACACACAAGTATGTAATAAAGTGCTACTTTACACACAAGTATGTAATAAAGTGCTACTTTACACACAAGTATGTAATAAAGTGCTACTTTACACACAAGTATGTAATAAAGTGCTACTTTACACACAAGTATGTAATAAAGTGCTACTTTACACACAAGTATGTAATAAAGTGCTACTTTACACACAAGTATGTAATAAAGTGCTACTTTACACACAAGTATGTAATAAAGTGCTACTTTACACACAAGTATGTAATAAAGTGCTACTTTACACACAAGTATGTAATAAAGTGCTACTTTACACACAAGTATGTAATAAAGTGCTACTTTACACACAAGTATGTAATAAAGTGCTACTTTACACACAAGTATGTAATAAAGTGCTACTTTACACACAAGTATGTAATAAAGTGCTACTTTACACACAAGTATGTAATAAAGTGCTACTTTACACACAAGTATGTAATAAAGTGCTACTTTACACACAAGTATGTAATAAAGTGCTACTTTACACACAAGTATGTAATAAAGTGCTACTTTACACACAAGTATGTAATAAAGTGCTACTTTACACACAAGTATGTAATAAAGTGCTACTTTACACACAAGTATGTAATAAAGTGCTACTTTACACACAAGTATGTAATAAAGTGCTACTTTACACACAAGTATGTAATAAAGTGCTACTTTACACACAAGTATGTAATAAAGTGCTACTTTACACACAAGTATGTAATAAAGTGCTACTTTACACACAAGTATGTAATAAAGTGCTACTTTACACACAAGTATGTAATAAAGTGCTACTTTACACACAAGTATGTAATAAAGTGCTACTTTACACACAAGTATGTAATAAAGTGCTACTTTACACACAAGTATGTAATAAAGTGCTACTTTACACACAAGTATGTAATAAAGTGCTACTTTACACACAAGTATGTAATAAAGTGCTACTTTACACACAAGTATGTAATAAAGTGCTACTTTACACACAAGTATGTAATAAAGTGCTACTTTACACACAAGTATGTAATAAAGTGCTACTTTACACACAAGTATGTAATAAAGTGCTACTTTACACACAAGTATGTAATAAAGTGCTACTTTACACACAAGTATGTAATAAAGTGCTACTTTACACACAAGTATGTAATAAAGTGCTACTTTACACACAAGTATGTAATAAAGTGCTACTTTACACACAAGTATGTAATAAAGTGCTACTTTACACACAAGTATGTAATAAAGTGCTACTTTACACACAAGTATGTAATAAAGTGCTACTTTACACACAAGTATGTAATAAAGTGCTACTTTACACACAAGTATGTAATAAAGTGCTACTTTACACACAAGTATGTAATAAAGTGCTACTTTACACACAAGTATGTAATAAAGTGCTACTTTACACACAAGTATGTAATAAAGTGCTACTTTACACACAAGTATGTAATAAAGTGCTACTTTACACACAAGTATGTAATAAAGTGCTACTTTACACACAAGTATGTAATAAAGTGCTACTTTACACACAAGTATGTAATAAAGTGCTACTTTACACACAAGTATGTAATAAAGTGCTACTTTACACACAAGTATGTAATAAAGTGCTACTTTACACACAAGTATGTAATAAAGTGCTACTTTACACACAAGTATGTAATAAAGTGCTACTTTACACACAAGTATGTAATAAAGTGCTACTTTACACACAAGTATGTAATAAAGTGCTACTTTACACACAAGTTTGTAATAAAGTGCTACTTTACACACAAGTATGTAATAAAGTGCTACTTTACACACAAGTTTGTAATAAAGTGCTACTTTACACACAAGTATGTAATAAAGTGCTACTTTACACACAAGTATGTAATAAAGTGCTACTTTACACACAAGTATGTAATAAAGTGCTACTTTACACACAAGTTTGTAATAAAGTGCTACTTTACACACAAGTTTGTAATAAAGTGCTACTTTACACACAAGTATGTAATAAAGTGCTACTTTACACACAAGTATGTAATAAAGTGCTACTTTACACACAAGTTTGTAATAAAGTGCTACTTTACACACAAGTATGTAATAAAGTGCTACTTTACACACAAGTATGTAATAAAGTGCTACTTTACACACAAGTATGTAATAAAGTGCTACTTTACACACAAGTATGTAATAAAGTGCTACTTTACACACAAGTATGTAATAAAGTGCTACTTTACACACAAGTATGTAATAAAGTGCTACTTTACACACAAGTATGTAATAAAGTGCTACTTTACACACAAGTATGTAATAAAGTGCTACTTTACACACAAGTTTGTAATAAAGTGCTACTTTACACACAAGTATGTAATAAAGTGCTACTTTACACACAAGTTTGTAATAAAGTGCTACTTTACACACAAGTATGTAATAAAGTGCTACTTTACACACAAGTATGTAATAAAGTGCTACTTTACACACAAGTATGTAATAAAGTGCTACTTTACACACAAGTTTGTAATAAAGTGCTACTTTACACACAAGTTTGTAATAAAGTGCTACTTTACACACAAGTATGTAATAAAGTGCTACTTTACACACAAGTATGTAATAAAGTGCTACTTTACACACAATATGTAAATAGTTATTATTATTTCGAGGAAATGCGGATTATAAGGATGACAAAACTTTAATTTGTTTATTTTTGTAAAAGATGTTGTTTTCGTTAAAATATTCCTTTTTCAACCAGACGTTTAACGTAACAAAGTTGTCGCAAATTTGAGGTCAATTCTGCACCATTGTGTAATTAAATAATACTATCTATATAGCCTTCTATTGGACATCTGTTTTATTATATATCCGCATTTTTGAAAGATTGATTGGATAATTACTTTATTGTAGTTTGTTATTGTACTTTATTATAGTCTATATTGTCCACACTTTTGTGGAGATAGTTTTGGTGTTTCCTATCATTTTGCGCCATTATCTAATTTTTAAAATAACAGTTCGGGTCATATCTTTTGATTCGCAGCAGTGTTATGATATCCTGTTTCGGGCCCATTCGACGAGTATGGCCTAAAATATCCCCTTTATTGTCCGCAAAAGTGCGGACAATAAAGTTATCAATTATCCATTCAATGATCTTGAAGTTTATTCTGTTGATTTCGCTTTTTTTCATTCTAGAACAGCAATTGCGTTGGTGATTATTAATAAATCTAATTAAAATGTTTAGTTGTATCATGGCCTACTATTTTTATACGGCCTAACAGGTCACTTGAAGTGGCCTCTTAAAAAGAGGCCAGTTTATTTTTTTACAATATTTAGATATTTTGATATGGGGAGAGTTCTATAAGTTTTCATTTGCTGCAATTTGGTCAACGGACGTATTTGAAATATCCTCGTTAAGCAAGATACTAAATTATATGGTAGCTAGTGTTTTAGGTACCGGTAGGTTTAGCTAATAATTTCGACCCTGGTTCCGACATGCTACTTCCTACTATAAATATTTTGTAGCAGCTAGTTCTTATTACTATTTGTATAGAAAATGTTCCAGAAGATGTTAGCTATTCATTTTTTAAAGAAATTCTGCTCTAGAACAAATATTTTTTGTTCTAGAACATTTTTTAGAAAAAAATCTGGATTATATTTAAAACGCATGGAATCGTTCTAAAACGTGTTTAAAATAAATAACGCGTTCACAACTACACAAACTAAAATATTTTTGGTGGAATTTCTTAAATTTTATTACACGGGTTGAAAGAGCATCGACGTAGAAAAGGTCTGGAAGTAATTTGAGCAAAACCCATTCACACACTCAAATGTTGTTACAACTTTAGTGTCTGCAAGGCGTAATCCAAAACTGAACTCAATATCCAATATTGGTTTATGTAGTTAAGCTACTCTATAGATACGTAATAAATATTCGAGAACACTAAACTAGAAAGCCAGCAAGCTGGCTGGAAGGAGCCCGGGGGGGGGGGGGGGGGTCCTAGCCAAGACTATTACAAATGAACTATGTCAGTCAGCTGTAGGCCTAGTAAGTAGGCCTAAACTAAACAATTGTGTAAACTGTAAGGCGTGAGGCTAGCTGACTTTGTCGATCGTCCCACATAATAAAAAATTAAACTTTGCTACCACTAACAAAAATATAATGAAGCAAATAATTTCATTATCAAGCACGTTTACAAGATATAAGATTACCGAATATTTATGAAAAAATGCCCATGATGCACAACCAGGACACCGAGCGAGTGATGACCCTGAACCCACCCTAGAACCACCCTATATTACAAATGCAGACTCCATTTCCATACGAATATTTCAACACCACCGGCTACTAAGGCAATCAACCAATGCTGCATTATAGAACAAAACTAACAATAGAAAGGGGTAGCTATAGTTACTGAAACTAAAACACAAACAAAGCGCAAATATCCTAGCTGTTCCACATTAGTGTCAGTAGTTCTAGTAAGATAATAATAGTGATAACAGTTTCATTCAATTTTTTGAATAAATACAAATTATATACGTAGGTAATATATTATAGAGCAAAATGTATAAACAAAAACTCAACTAATATTATGAAAATTTAAGGTCTAAACAATATGAAACAAAATAATACATTATCAAAGACAAATTAAATTTTAGCATCACAACAACTATATCCAAGAAATTTAACAAAACCGTAAATCAGTCAAAGTTAAAAGGGGGGACAGTTCCCCCCTTCAACCCCCCTTTCAATCAGCACCCCGTCCCAAAAGCAAAGCCGCACCCAGATCCAGTCAAGCAGAATAACCTATCGAGATAGATATTATGACAACACACTCGGTTCTTTTAAATTTGCGTGATTTGAGTTTTATGCTCGCACCACTATTGAGTTTTAAAATATTTGTAAGAAATGTTGAAACTTATCTTATGCCAATGTAGTAATGGTATTAAAATATAATTAAATTAATTTGCACTATTAATGCTTCAGCTAAAAAATGATACTAATCCTATGTAATAAAAAAAATAAGAATATTATTTTTAAGAACATTCTACATATATCCTATACAAAATAATCAGCCCAATGATTCGTGGAATAATAATATAATCCTACTGCAGTGGTATAATTTATTTTGTTTATTGACAACTCAACTATTTTCTGTCTATCCCTGAGAGCTGATAAAGGATGTGTAGACTCATCCAGCAGCCAGCAGCAGGAGGGCTCAACCATTCCTACACAGCTAGCTGCTGCAGCAGCTCAGGGAGGTCACTTTACCATTGCTTTTAATTTCGCGACAAAATAATTTCAAAAAAACTAAATATATCGAATACCACACATTGAATTGATCTGATATTTTGTAACGCGATTATGAACCACCAAAGCAATTTACTTGTAAAATTTCAACAAAATCGCCAGGCAGGAAGTGCCTGAACCTAGATAATTATCAGTCAGTCAGTCAGTCAGTGTATATATCCTGAGATTTTTACAGTAATGTATCCCTGAGATTCTTACAGTAAGTATCCCGCCTGTCGAGCGGGCTCCTAACTAGAAAGCCAGCAAGCTGGCTGGAAGGAGCCCGGGGGAAAAATCCTAGCCAAGACTATTACAAAGAACTATGTCAGTCAGCAGTAATTAAACTAAAATTGTCTAAACTGCAAGGCGTGAGGCTAGCTGACTTTGTGGCTCGCCCCACATAATAAAAAATGCAACTTAGCTACCACTAACAAAAATATAATATGAAGCAAATAATTTCATTATCAAGAACGTTTACAAGATATAAGATGCGATTACCGAATATTTATAAAAAATGCCCATGATGCACAACCAGATAAATAACAACGAATAGAGCCAAATAACAAATTTAGTTTCCTTCTATAGGTATTACCCCGTCGTCAAGCGGAATATCTCTTCCCAGTGAATTCTATGTGAATATGTAATATAGGTACTCCTTAGGCGGTAGGCCAGAGCGGGCTCCTTAAATACATGCAACTACTGTATTATAGTGTAGGTCAACTATAAAACATTTTGCAATCCACAGTGAGTATCGACTGCAATAGGACACAACACACTGCTTTGTGTAACTAAAATTCATTCTCCTGATCCACCCCCTAACATAGCAGAGTGAGTAACCTTATTGTAGATATACCTTTAGGAAGCACTGGGAGAGCAATCAGCTTATGGGGTAATACATTAGAAACCAACAGCTTATGTGTGAGTAAACATTGCCTTTCCTTATAGCCTACTAATAAAACTTGGCAACCAACACGTTTTACTATGACTGTGTATAACATATTAAGCCATATTTCATCATGAACACCAGCTGTTATTTTACCATTGCTTTTAATTTCGCGACAAAACAATGTCAAAAAACTAAATATATCGAATACCACACATAGAATCGATCTGAAATTTTGTAACGCGATTATGAACCACCAAAGCAATGTACTTGCAAAATTTCATCAAAATCGCCAGGCAGGAAGTGCCTTAACCTAGATAAATGTCAGTCAGTCAGTATGTCATTTAACATTTGAGTAAGGGGGCGTTCACTAGAGAGCCAGCAAGCTGGCTGGAAGGAGCCCGGGGGGAAGAATCCTAGCCAATACTAAACTAAACAATTGTCTAAATGGTGTGATGATACATAGCTGACTTTGTGGCTTGCCCCACATAATAAAAAATGAAACTTTGCTGCCACTAACAACCGAATATTTATAAGAAAATGCCCATGATTCACAACCAGATAAATAACAAGTTAGATTTACCAGTACAGGTACGGTTACCTTTCTTTTTGAAAACCATTAGATTTAACAATTAATAGAAGTCTAGGTCGCGGCGAAAAATAATAACGCAAATTAAACAACCATACAATCGGCCTACACACTTTTTTATTATTCGAAATAAATTCGCTAACAGAAAATATCTAAACTAATTTATTTATTTACTAATTAATCTAAACGAGAAGGTGAACAATTGTTTCTACACAATTAATTATGACGACTTTTATGGGATATGTAATATTTACTGTTCAATAATAATTTACAATCTCCCATTCCAACACATTCCCAGAGAGTAATAATATCATCAATATAACAAACTAAGTGGATTATAATTCGATTTCTTCAGCCAAGTCCGATAGCTATTTTTCTGAAATTTATATTGCTAATTTAATTATTTGGCATATTCTGTTTGTGGCGCAGACTATAATAATAATAACATTGTTGACATACAGTCTTTGAACCTTTCAGTCTTTCTCAGCAGTACTTTGTGGCTCGTCCCACATAATAAAAACTGAAACTTTGCTATGACAACACACCCGGTTCTTTTAAATTTGCGTGATTTGATTTATGCTCGCACCACTATTTGTAAGAAATATTAAAACTTATCTTACAGTATGCCAATGTAGTAATGGTATTAAAATATAATTAAATTAATTTACACTATTAATGCTTCAGCTAAAAAATCGTTTCAGCTAAAAAATCGTATGTAATAAAAAAAATAAGAATATTTTTAATATGTGTATATGTAATATAGGTATTACTGCTAAGTTAGGCAGTAGGCCAGAGCGGGCTCCTTAAATACATGCAACTACTGTATTATAGTGTAGGTCAACTATAAAACATTTTGCAATCCACAGTGAGTATCGACTGCAATAGGACACAACACACTGCTTGCTTTGTGTAACTAAAATTCATTCTCCTGATCCACCCCCTAACATAGCAGAGTGAGTAACCTTATTGTAGATATACCCTTAGGAAGCACTGGGAGAGCAATCAGCTTATGGGGTAATACATTAGAAACCAACAGCTTATGTGTGAGTAAACATTGCCTTTCCTTATAGCCTACTAGTAAAACTTGGCAACCAACACGTTTTGTCTATGACTGTGTATAACATATTAAGCCATATTTCATCATGAACACCAGCTGTTATTTTACCATTGCTTTTAATTTCGCGACAAAACAATGTCAAAAAACTAAATATATCGAATACCACACATAGAATCGATCTGAAATTTTGTAACGCGATTATGAACCTCAAAAGCAATGTACTTGCAAAATTTCATCAAAATCGCCAGGCAGGAAGTGCCTTAACCTAGATAATTATCAGTCAGTCACTGTCAGTCAATGTAATGTATCCTGAAGATTCTTACAGTAAGTATCCCGCTGTCAAGCGGGCTCCTAATGTAATGTATCCTGAAGATTCTTACAGTAAGTATCCCGCTGTCAAGCGGGCTCCTAATAAAGTATGTCACGCACTGGGGGGGGGGGGTCGAGCTTGCGTGACATTTTGTGACAGGGGGGGGGGGGTGACTTTTGTGACGGTCACGGGTCACGGCGATGTTCTACGGTATGCTATAATTCGCATTTCCTCGAAATAGTAAAAGCATTAAAATATGCTTTTACTATTCCTCGAAAATACGTATTATAGAGACGGAGGAATTTAAAATTTACAAAATTTTCAAAATTTACTTTCTTTTCGTAAAAGAAATAGTTATTTCTTTTTTATTAGGTCTATTTTTTCGTTGTTTCTTTTATGTTAATTTTCGCTCCTAATTTATATTTGGCTCGGAAGCTGCTTACCAGCTTACGTGGTTTCTGTCACAGTCCACAGTGCTACTACTACTACTAAGTAGAGTAGGGCCCACTCGGATAGTGGAAATGAGATCCTTCCAGGCTTCCCGATTCTCCATAGTTGTCGCAATTTCGTTTCTTCTAAGTTCAGTATCCCATTCAAGATGATATATGTTATAGCCTGTCGTCCTCGGGTACGCTTTCCATGTGTTGGTTGCCAGAAAAGTAGATCTGGTATGACCTCATGTTTACTTCTCTCATTAAAATTTCGTGGTTATTTTTTGATATTCCCTATATACTCTATTATCAGTATCCTGTAAGGCAAGGTGTGCTCCACACTAATCCACACTTATCCATGCATTCATTCATACATTCTTTGTTAGTTACCTATATGAATATTGTTACCTCTACTTATCTATATATTCTCTCTGATTGTTTCAGGTCTCATGCAGTTGTTCACCGGAAGTCCGCCGCCATAAACTCGCCCCGCTGTTCGTGAACCTCATCTGCGACGACTCCAGATGGGTTCGGATGGCGGCGTTCCAGACACTCGGGCCCTTTATATCGACATTCGCCGACCCGAATAAATCCTGTATGTACATCAACGGGGAGGGATCCTTGTGTTTCCGCGATTCGGGACGCTGCGATTCGGAGCACACCGGAAGTAAAGAGGATCACACCGGAAGTCGGGAAGGGCCCATCGGAAGAGAAGAAGAGACGACCGGAAGTGGAGAGGAGACGACCGGAAGTGGAGAGGAGACGCCCGGAAGTCTAAGGAGTTGCGAACGCACTAGGGACGAAACGACTAACTCGGAAATGCATAGTGCGGAACCGGATGTGGATACTAGAGTCGGAGAGAGTGCGATGCATCCCGTAGATCCACTATCTGTAGATCCAACAGTTGAAGGTTCGACGATGTACCTAGACGCGCCCCTCAGCCCGGGTAGACGCAGCCCGGATGGCGACCCGTTGTACAGACAGGACGCCACCGAGCACTGGGACCCCAACCAACCGGCGGACCGCGTCACCGAGTCCGCAGTTGTCAGCGACGTCCCCGGGGGACTCATCGCTCCCAGTGACGTCATCGTGGAGATCGTCGATCTGGACGAGAACACGGGGGATGGGGAGGAATCGAGTCTCGATCTGAACGCGTTCACTTCGGTCGCCTTCTGGCAGCAGCCGGTTGCCGCGTTCGATGCAGACACGCTGACCAGCGAGTTGGAAAGGTTGAATATTGATAATGACGTCACTGGTGACGTAATTTCTAGAGAGTTAGATGGCGATAGTAAAGAGAGATCGATTGCTACAGAGTCCAGTTCCATGGTAACTGTTGCCGAGGGAACAGGGCTGGATGAGGATGGGGCCGAAGACGAGATGATGTGGACGTTGGAATGCGGCGAGAATATGGAGACAATAGGGCGGGCGTTGTATCGGGATGCGGAGCAGGCTAGGGGGGAGCGCTCCGTGCCGAGCTCGGTGGCATTCGATGGGGAGGTGGCGGTGGGGGGGTCGCAGCGGGGGGAAGGGGGGCAACAGCAGGGGGAAGGGGGGCAACATCGAGGGGAAGGGGGGCAACAGCAGGGGGGAGGGGGGCAACAGCAGGGGGAAGGGGGGCAACAGCAGGGGGAAGGTGGACGTCCCCCCATGCCCCTCGAACACGCGCGCGAGACGCCTAGCAACACCAATACCGACGACGGTTTCCAACTAATGGGTTCCTCTTTGCCGAGCAGCTCGGTGACCGAGGGCATCCCGTTCCACCATCGGGTTGGGAACCCCCCGCTCCGTTACCTCGTCGACACGGCCCCGTTCCGCGACCTCGGGGACTCCGCCTTCTACCCGGAGCCGGAGTCGGACTCAGACGGCGGACTCCGAGGGGGGCGTTGCGTCCGGGAGCAGGACGTGGTGCCGCGCGAGCTGTTGGATAACTTCTGCTCCATGGTGGAGCCGTATCGCGCGCAGACCGTGGATCTCGAGATCGCCAGGCATTGCGCCTACGCCCTGCCAAGCGTCGCCTTCACTCTCGGGCGCGACAACTGGGACTGTCTACGGGACGTCTACGACGCACTCGCCAGCGATATGCAGTGGAAGGTGCGGCGCTCGTTGGCGCACTCGATCCACGAGATGGGCCGCATTCTGGGCGCCTCCATCACCGCTGTCGATCTCGTTCCCATATTCAACAGCTTCTGTCGGGACCTGGACGAGGTGCGAATCGGTGTGCTGCGTCACTACGCCGACTTCGTGGGACTGCTCGCGCCCTCCGCCCGATTCGATTACCTCACGAGGGTTAACGACTTCCTCAACACCGATAATTCCCGTAACTGGCGGTTTCGTCAGGAATTAGCGCGGCAGTTGGCGCTTCTCACCGACTTTTATACCGAGCGGCAGATCGCCGAGTACATAGCGCCGTTAGCGCTGACGTTAAGCGCCGACAAAGTGGCCGAAGTTCGAGTCCACGCCTTCCGTTTGATCGGCGTCGTGTTGCGTCGTCTGAACGCCGCCGAGGCTAACAGTTCGCAGTCGCTAGGGGGCGCGCTGGTTGCGTCGTTAGTAACCCGGTACGCGTTGTGCCCCAAGTGGTTCGGTAGACACACGTTCGCCCTGGTCTGCCAGACCGTGTTGGAGGAGAACTCGAGTCCTCCGACTCAGTTCGCGGATTCTCTCCTTCCGAACCTCGTCCGATTGGCGACGGATCGGGTCGCCAATGTTCGGCTCGCGGTCGCGCGTACGCTAACGCGCTACGCCGCTAGTCCCGTTTACACGTCGCAACTCCGTGACTCGCAACTCGACGGTCTGCATACTACGTTAGACGCCCTCCGGTCCGACTCCGATAAGGACGTCCGCTATTTCTCGACTCCGATCCCCTCTGAGACTGTGAGTTTCTCTGAACCCAGCGACTGCGAGTGCTAACCCCATCGAGTTACACATTAATTATGGAATATTAATTTCGCTATAAAATATTTTTCTCTCTAAATTATCAGAGTTTAAATTAATTTGTTTCAGTTCATTCCCATAGAGTATGTTTTTTCGCAGTCGGGTATTAATTGTTGATTTATCGGTTGGAATGTACTTAATTACAAAGTTTAATTTATTAATCAGCTGTAAAATTTACTAAACTACAATAATTAGTAGCGGATTTTCTCTCGGAGTCAGCGTTTTATTGATCTGATCATAATTTCATTATGAGGTTATTTTTCGGCTGCAAGAGTTTTTAGTGTATTAATTGTATAATTTGGGTGTTACGACATAAAATAAACACGTAGAATATACTGAAATCAAATTCAAACTAATAGTCTGTCAAACTAACTTGTTTTTTTTTAGTAAGATACACAACGTAATTAGGAGTCAACTTTACATTTTATTCTTTAAAAAAAATAACCTTTAATGTTTCGAATCAAAATTATTGGATAAATTGCTATTTATTATTGGAAATTTTGTTTGAACATTTTTTTTTTATCACCCCCGGGATATAAAGTTTCCACATAGAAATACATCTTATTAACTGTATAAAGGTAAACAGATAACAGGAAAAAACAGATAGTAATATTATTACTTTTAAAAAATTTTTAAAATAAAATTTGAAAAGTTTTTTATCACTTTTGGTGTTGATTTTTTGGAATCAAAATTATATGTGAATTATATGTCCATTAATCGATGAAGGGCGTTTTTGAGACACTTTCTCACTATCTACGTTTTAGAATTATAATTATGTCCACAAATCACAAACATGCTGGGCAAAACGAAAATGTTGATAGCATTTCCGTTTTAAAAGCGCCCAAAAATAAATGAAAATGAAAAATATAACGATTTCCCTGGCAAAATAAGAGCCATATTAACTACGCTTCCTTACTGTTCTTATTTAATAAGTTGAAATTGAGATATAACAATAAACTCCACTTCTTAACTCTTGCAATTGAAACACGACCTCACCTAATTATATTGTTACAGTCTTACCGCCTGTGTCTATTATATACTTGCATATTCCATTGGTTAGCTTTTACGATTAGCTGACACCTTCCTTACAACAACACTTATAAATAGGCCGAACTTATAACTTCCGATAATTAATTAATCTATGTGTAATTGTTGATACTTTTTGCCGAAATATGCATCGGGGTTCTTTAATTATAATTAATGTCCCAAAACGAATAACGATAAATTACGTGGCAAATTGCGGCAAACTATGAGTGACGAAGGTCAATCAATTGGCTGTTGGTTCTCAATGCCATTGATTTCTCAAATTAACTCTCGTTCATTCCCCCCTTCACAACCTTCCTCCTGTTCCTTTACTAAACTGTTTCGTCGCGCATAGTTTGTTAATTGATAAGCCTCGCGTACGCGCACGTACACTGTAACGCGTACGTACTAGTCCCGCATGGTACCAGCTATGTACGTACTAGTCGCGTATGGTGCCAGCTATGTACGTACCAGTTGCGCATGGTGCCAGCTATGTACGTACTAGTCGCGTATGGTGCCAGCTATGTACGTACTAGTCGCGTATGGTACCAGCTATGTACGTACTAGTCGCGTATGGTACCAGCTATGTACGTACTAGTCGCGTATGGTGCCAGCTATGTACGTACTAGTCGCGTATGGTGCCAGCTATGTACGTACTAGTCGCGTATGGTGCCAGCTACGTACGTACTAGTCGCGTATGGTGCCAGCTACGTACGTACTAGTCGCGTATGGTGCCAGCTATGTACGTACTAGTCGCGTATGGTACCAGCTATGTACGTACTAGTCGCGTATGGTGCCAGCTATGTACGTACTAGTCGCGTATGGTGCCAGCTACGTACGTACTAGTCGCGTATGGTGCCAGCTATGTATGTACTAGTCGCGTATGGTACCAGCTATGTACGTACTAGTCGCGTATGGTGCCAGCTATGTACGTACTAGTCGCGCATGGTGCCAGCTATGTACGTACTAGTCCCGCATGGTGCCAGCTATGTACGTACTAGTCGCGCATGGTACCAGCTATGTACGTACTAGTCGCGTATGGTGCCAGCTATGTACGTACTAGTCGCGTATGGTACCAGCTACGTACGTACTAGTCGCGTATGGTACCAGCTATGTACGTACTAGTCGCGTATGGTGCCAGCTATGTACGTACTAGTCCCGCATGGTACCAGCTATGTACGTACTAGTCGCGTATGTTACCAGCTATGTACGTACTAGTCGCGTATGGTGCCAGCTATGTACGTACTAGTCGCGTATGGTGCCAGCTATGTACGTACTAGTCGCGTATGGTGCCAGCTATGTACGTACTAGTCGCGTATGGTGCCAGCTACGTACGTACTAGTCGCGTATGGTACCAGCTATGTATGTACTAGTCGCGTATGGTGCCAGCTATGTACGTACTAGTCGCGTATGGTGCCAGCTATGTATGTACTAGTCGCGTATGGTGCCAGCTATGTACGTACTAGTCGCGTATGGTGCCAGCTATGTACGTACTAGTCGCGTATGGTGCCAGCTATGTACGTACTAGTCGCGTATGGTGCCAGCTGTGTACGTACTAGTCGCGTATGGTGCCAGCTATGTACGTACTAGTCGCGTATGGTGCCAGCTATGTACGTACTAGTCGCGTATGGTGCCAGCTACGTACGTACTAGTCGCGTATGGTACCAGCTATGTATGTACTAGTCGCGTATGGTGCCAGCTATGTACGTACTAGTCGCGTATGGTGCCAGCTATGTACGTACTAGTCGCGTATGGTGCCAGCTACGTACGTACTAGTCGCGTATGGTACCAGCTATGTATGTACTAGTCGCGTATGGTGCCAGCTATGTACGTACTAGTCGCGTATGGTGCCAGCTATGTATGTACTAGTCGCGTATGGTGCCAGCTATGTACGTACTAGTCGCGTATGGTGCCAGCTATGTACGTACTAGTCGCGTATGGTGCCAGCTATGTACGTACTAGTCGCGTATGGTGCCAGCTATGTACGTACTAGTCGCGCATGGTACCAGCTATGTATGTACGAGTCGCTTATGGTACCAGCTACGTACGAACGTGTGCCGAGCCTAAAACTTTGAAACATTTCCTCTTAAATATTAACACTGTTGGTTCATTTATGTGAAGAATTTTTCATACTTGTTCAACAATGTAATCTTCTAAATAGTTAGAGCGTATATATATGTATGCCTAATTTCACCAATAAAATAATCTCACCTATTATGAGTAATTTTAGGTTGCATAATATCAGTGTTCTATTCAATAGTAAATATTATGAAATTAAATGCATCATCGGCCAAGTAATTATTTTTTTGCGCAATTTTTAACTGATCGATCGATCGATACCTTTGAATAGGTTAAGTGCTAGCTTTAAATTTCATCCATGGTAAATTCATAACTATATACAGTGCACAGTTGTTTATTATTATATAAATTCATAGTGCCTTGTTATATTATTGTAGCTATATATGTTGTATGGAAGTAATAATTTTAATTTATTGTATTTTATTAAACTACTATTATTATCGTAGTAGTGGTCTTTGTTGCAGAATAGTATATTAATTTACGTTAAATATATCATAATTTCATGATTCATTATGACAAATTGTATTAAACTACGTAAATTTATATATAAAAACACCTTGACATATTTTTATAATTTTCGATGGGAACAGCTTATCCTAGTCGGCATGACACCGACGTGGGATCGAACTTGTGACCTTAAGGTTGTAATACTGGCGTTCTAACTTTCTTGACCTACTATAACATTACGTTTATTTATAACAGTTATTATAGTAACAGTTGTTATTGTTGCAGTAGGTAATGCTTCTTCCGCTAGCGGCTCAGGTAAAAGGTAGACATGGAAATACTACCTGATACCATGCGGCCCTTTCATTGCCAAACCCAGTATCTCAAAATTTTCAAAAAATGAGTTTATATATCATTCGAATCAGGAAACTGTTCTGCGTCTGTCTGTGAAGTTTCTAAGCATTTGAAGAAGGGGAAATAGGTGGTTTTGAATATTGCCAAAACCGCGTATCTCACCATTTTTACCACATTTTGATATTTCAAAACCCAGTATCTCATCTAGTTATATAGAAAATACATATAAAAATTACGTATAACAAAACCCAGTATCTCCAAAAATTGTATGTCAAAACCTGACTATGCCCCATTTTATGAGCAATTGCTCAATTCCGGAAAACAAATTCATATTTTTGACAACGTGGGTAATTTAACCAATAGCTTAACTAGGTACTGGCAAGTTTTTGTGGAAATTCATTGATGGGAACATCAATCATGTGTTGTCCAAAGTGGTGTGACAGTTCTAAAAATTAATACTGATGGAGATACTGGGTTTTGCAATGAATATATTGTCTATTTTAAGAACATATTTTATAATTCAAAACACAGTATCTTTCTTATGTTATATATACCACAGCAACTAACAGCTAACAACATGTAATATATTTCACATATTGTGAATTTATTTTTGTCAGCTACTGGGAGCCTTGTACCGGGTCCGGTTCTTGGTTTACATTCAGTGTCTTTTGCCATTCATTTTAAACTGCCCGTCTGTTGTACGATGTATTTTTGCAATGGAAAACAACCTTGTGGGTCCGAGGTTGCATCATGTACCGAAGGGAAAACAACGCCTTGTGGGGCTGCATCATGTACCGAAGGGAAAACAGAACCTTGTGGGGGTGCATCATGCACCGAAGGGAAAACAACACCTTGTGGTGGTGCATCATGTACCGAAAGGAAAACAACACCTTGTGGGGGTGCATCATGTACCGAAGGGAAAACAGAACCTTGTGGGGCTGCATCATGTACCGAAGGGAAAACAACAGCTTGCATGAATGAACAATTTCTTAAAAAGGTTCGATAATAATAATTGGTAATAAAAGGCTTGAATTATTTGAAACAAAGATTTGCCAAAAAGTTTTTTGGATAAGTTTTTTGGAGATACTGGGTTTTGGCATAAATCCAAAACCCAATATCTCCAAAACGTTTCATACCAAAACCCAGTATCAACGACTATGCCTCATTTCATGAGTAATAATTAAATTCTGGTAAATAGATTCCTGTTTTTTATTGGTTGGCTAAATTAACCAATGGCTGCCCTTGGTTCTGACAAATTTTGTATTCATTTCATAGCTTTGATAATCAATCGCAGAAGGTCCAAAGTTTTCCTAAGGTCAAGCGTTTTTCTCAAAATGAAAAATTTTGTGATACTGGGTTTTGGAATGAAAGGGCCTCGTGTATGTCCGTAATTTAAGTCCTCATGGCCTCCCATCTGTCAATGCCTTTTTCCTAGGAGCTACAGGAACTTGTTATATATACAGACAACCGACTGATTAACCGTAAATATTGAGCTTCTTATTAGAACCAACACTCTATATAACTAAAACAGACAAGTAGTGCACGCTCGTGGGACCTTCGCGTAGCACTAAGTCTAGTGCGAAACAGTACAATTAATGGACCAGGTCACTCCTCCAAATTTCAGATGAATATGATGGTTGGTTCTATAATTATAACTTCTCCAATTCGCCCCTTAGTGGGCAGACTGCCGTAACTATAGAAGTCTGTCTGTGTGTGGAATTTCACACTTGTATTGGGCTATATGTGTACAAAGTTCAGTTAGTGGTGCAAATTGACTGCAATTGAAAAAGTAATCTCCAGCGCAAATTGAACGCAAGTGAAATAAAGTTTATTATATTGTATTGTTTAGAAACACCGACACTATATATAACTACAGTAGCTACTTTCCGTTACAGTTGTACATTTAAATACATTTTGAAACCAACGAAACACATTTGGTGTTTGCAGCCCCTGAAATTGAAATTGCAAATGAAATTTAAAAAGTTTCGCAAATTTAAATATTAGAGGCCTAATTAAAAAATGTGGTCGAATATGATGTAATTTTGTGCGCTGATTTCAAAAGAAAAACGAGAAAGTATGAAAGCTAATATTAAAGTAGTAGCAATTTTGGTGAATATTGCGATTTCGCATCCTCACTGCTAGATGGCGAC
>JAUCBJ010003911.1:0-29224 GCA_032718475.1 Nemertoderma westbladi
ACGAGTAAGCTTCTATGAACCACCTTTTACTAATACTGGTGTAGATTTATTTGGCCCTATAATTAATTATACGGTATGGTGGCAGCAGTAGTACGTAAGGTACTGTTGTGTGCTGTTGCTTTTATGTAATTTCTGTCATAAACCGTATACCCTATAGCTAGTTAAAGACCTGTGGCCGAATTATTGCTGGAAATATTAGCTAACTATTAATTTTTCTCAGTGGGTCACTAGTAACAAAATCTTTGACCATGAACCCACGACATCACCATGACACCACGGCATTTAATATTTAATATGGGTCAGTATCTCTATCGGAGTCAAACGTTGTGGAATACGTTAGTGTGGTTTAGTGAGTCATGTAAAGTCTCATGTTTTTCATCAGGAATTAGTGTAGCGACAGTGATAATGCAGTAATTGATTATAATACTGTACAAAGAATGATTGAAGGAAGCTTGGGAATACAACAGTAATATTATATGTGATATATTGATATCACAAGAATATAGTAAACAGTAACACATAATAACAACAATCAATAAGGCGAGGCAAATAGGCCTGTTACGGTAAATATATAGGCAGTGATTTTTTATGTCCTTTTATTTGACTTTTTTTGTCATTTTTTTTTTACGAATTATGCATAATGACTTTTGTTGTCCTTTTAATGACTTTTATTGTCCTTTTAATGACTTTTTATGTATGTATTTCTTCAAACTGTCAGACTGCTGATTTCTGGACTGTCAGACAGTTGATTTCACAATGCCTGTGCCAAAACATTCCATGATTCCATGATTTATAGACTATGAGATAGATTTCCATATGCGCCTGTGGTAAAAAGACTCTATATTTAATAGTTTGTGGTTGTTGTCGATAATCGATTACCACATGACGTAGCAAAACACTCATTTTATAGCCAAAAACAATTACCAATTAATGGAAAGGAGCAGGTTAAGGCCGAGTTTTCTAACCAAAACAATAAACAGTCACTTTACCAAATCAGCGAAAGGAGCAGGTTACAGAGACGGGATTTTCTAACCAAAACAATAAACGATCACTTAACTAATTGAGGGAAAGGAGCAGGTTACAGAGGCGGGATTTTCTAACCAAAACAATAAACGATCACTTAACTTATTGAGGGAAAGGAGCAGGTTACAGAGGCGGGATTTTCTAACCAAAACAATAAACGATCATTTAACTAATTGAGGGAAAGGGACAGGTTACAGAGGCGGAATTTTCTAACCAAAACAATAAACGATCACTTAACTAATTGAGGGAAAGGAGCAGGTTACAGAGGCGGGATTTTCTAACCAAAACAATAAACGATCATTTAACTAATTGAGGGAAAGGGGTAGGTTACAGAGGCGGGCCTTTCTAACCAAAACAATAAACGGTCACTTTACCAATTCATGGAATGGAGCAGGTTACAGAGGCGGGATTTTCTAACCAAAACAATAAACAATCATTTAACTAATTGAGGGAAAGGAGCAGGTTACAGAGGTGGGATTTTCTAACCAAAACAATAAACGATCATTTAACTAATTGAGGGAAAGGAGCAGGTTACAGAGACGGGATTTTCTAACCAAAACAATAAACGATAACATTACCAATTGAGAGAAAGGAGCAGGTTACAGAGGCGGGATTTTCTAACCAAAACAATAATAACGATAACATTACCAATTGAGGGAAAGGAGCACGTTACAGAGGCGGGATTTTCTAACCAAAACAATAAACGATCACTTAACTAATTGAGGGAAAGGAGCAGGTTAAGGCCGGATTTTCTAACCAAAACAATAAACAGTCACTTTACCAAATCAGGGAAAGGAGCAGGTTATCCGTAACACTACTCAGACAGTAGTCATGATCCATTATTGATTATAAAACTAATACAGTAATAGGCCTAAATTATGTGAAAGGTATATCCACATTTTCCACAATCCTGCAATCCAGTTTGGCCTATCTGCCTATCAATTATTTAAAATTTATTAGCACAACCGGTAGGCCTACCATTACCGTATTTAAATGGTAGGCTACACAGTAGGCCTATAGCAGTACCGGTGCCGGTACCGGTACTAAAATACAGAAATACCTGCTTTATACCTACATCTGTACATACATAATACAGCAAAATAGTGCTATATATACTAACAGACTAATACCGGTACTGATAGCCTGAGAGAACAGCAGTAGAGAAACCGGTAGCATGGAACCTAACATTAGACTTTTGGAGGACATAAAAAATAAAAAAAAAGGACAAAAAAAGGATTTAAACGGACAATAAAAATTATTGCGAAATATATATAATAGCAATAATGAACAAGGCTAGGTAGGCTGTGTCACTGTGTCAGTACTACTGTAGGTCGGGCAGATAGGTCACAGTACGGTAACTACTGTATATCTTAGGGATGAAAGACAAACCACCCAGGCCATTGCAGAATAATATAGCGGGCTGCCGCCCCCAGACAGTCGTTATGGAATCTAAAACTAAAAAACCATGGACAGGATGTCCCAGAGCCTGAAGAATTATTGGGGCCAACAAAATAGAATTGTCAAGCAAAACCCAATCTATTTTTTATATCAATATTTTTTCAATCTATTATAGAGCAAAACTCAATCTATAAAGCTTCGGTCTCCCCTATCTGGGCACAGTTTTTACTTAATGAATCAATTGGGTAATTGTGGTGATGTAGAGTGTAAACTAAAGCGGATTCAACGTATTTATACTGACAAAAAGACTTGATGAGAGTAATGAGATGAGGGACTGTCGAAAAAAAATGTTATTATAAAATTTAATGTTAAGTCGAATTGATCCATCTAGTTTGTATTTAGAGATCCAGTTATGACCATGCTTGTCAATAGGGAGATCAGTACTGATGGGTAGAAAATTAATTGGTTACTTACCTAAGACAATGAGATCAATAAATCTCATCCATTTATGTAAATATGAAAAATAGTCATCATCCACATACGTCTTCCGAAACCGAAACCGAGACTCCTCCATGGTCTCCTTCCAGCCCCGCACACCCACTCTGTCTCCGAAACCAAGACTCCTCCATGGTATCCTTTCACCCCCGCACACCCCACTCCGTCTCCGAAACCGAGACTACTCCATGGTATCCTTCCACCCCTGCACACCCCGCTCTGTCTCCGAAACCGAGACTCCTCCATGGTCTACTTCCACCCCCGCACACCCACTCCATCTCCGAAACCGAGACTCCTCCTTGGTCTCCTTCCACCCCCGCACACCCACTCCATCTCCGAAACCGAGACTCCTCCATGGTACCCTTCCACCCCTGCACACCCCACTCTGTCTCCGAAACCGAGACTCCTCCATGGTCTACTTCCACCCCCGCATACCCCGCTCCGTTTCTGAAACTGAGACTCCTCCATGGGCTCCTTCCACCCCCATACACTCCACTCCGTCTCTGAAACCGAGATTCCTCCATGGTCTCCTTCCACCTCCGCACACCCGCTCCATCTCCAAAACCGAGACTCCTCCATGGTCTCCTTCCGCCCCTGGGACACATTGAAGCAGCCCAAACTGCAATCGCCACCTCACAGCACCCAACACAACCCCAACCATCGCTGCCTCATCCCCACCCGTTTTGACACAAGTGTCTCTGCAAGGTGTTTAATGAACATCTGAGCCTTTGCCCCCCAAACACCATCAGTTGAGGACACGATGAGGGAAGGTGAAGTGAATACGAGTCTCGCAGGGCTCGTGATTGTGGGCCCGCTTGACATGTTCCCTTTGGGTGAGTAAGGTCTCGGCAGAGGCATTTGATCGAACATAGAAAGCAGAGTCGAGACTTATAATCGAAATGTCGAAAGACACCGCAACCTGGTTCGCCTTTAGAACACCTCTAGAAACCAGATCTGCCCGCACTCCATCGACTGCCTGTCCGTTAGAGTCCAGGTGACCTCTGGACAAGGTGACCTCCTGCTCAACATTAGATGAGCCAAAAGCCTCTGCAAGGAGGTCAACAAAGATGTCCCTAACCTCATCATGCCGACGAATAACCAGGCCACCAACCTTACAGCTAAGGGCATGCGTTGTGCTAAACGCATCACCACACACCCCTCACAATTAACGGGAAGGTCAGGCTGTGAGAGGCAGTAACGCAGAGCGAGGTCATCACGGAATGAGTGCGGGTTTAGATCAGTGTGGTCAATGGGCGATGGTTGGGCTGCGAGCCAGCCACCGGTCTTGTGCTGTGCTGCCCGATTTACTGTACGACTCTGGTCTGGAGGAAGATCCTTGTGTGCTTCGACGAATTGGGCTTTGCAGGTGTTATCCAGGGTCTTCCTGCATTCGTAGAATGAATAGATACGAAATAGATATATTGGATAGGATTACCGCTGTTGCCAACCAACTTATAAAATAAATAACACAATCCAGAATTTTGTGTATTTATTAGATAGAATAAATGGCCTACAGCGAATGATCGTTCTTGCAATCTTTGAACGCCTATATCTCTGCTCTTTCTCAATGAAATTCAGACATTGTTACATATTTGTAATCCTTGCAACGCAAGCTTTTTAATGATATGAAAAATTACGACTAATGTGAAGAATGGCCAAGAATGGAGGGTGCGATTTCGCAAAAGACACTAACTTTTTAAAACGCTAATAAAAAAAATTTAAAGGCAAAATCGACTAATGCTGTGGATCATCATTATAAATAATTGGATCTGGCGTTTTGTACCATAAGGCTTTGCTTTGGATGTGATCCGCTAACCACAATACAATATAATGCAAAAGTCTATTTTCGTGAGTTATTTGGCTTAATTTTAGAATCGCCTTACGCCACATTTCATTGTGTCAACAGTCCCCACTTATCTGAAAAAAGTAAAATATGTCAAAAACAACACAAAAAATATTGCGACAAAAAAATAAAATAAAAATTGTCCTATAAGTAAACATCATGCTGCAGTTGAAATAATATAGTTCATTTATGTAATCATAAAAAGTATAATAATAATTAAATATTTGCGCTTTGAAACTCTTTCACCAATTTTCTAATAAATATACCTATTTATGCACTGTGAGCCATAGAATTTCGCCAAAACAAATTGAAATATTTGGTTAGAATATTGTTTGCTTAGAAGACGCGGTCAATGAACCTACTCCATTCTCTTAATGTTTTAAAGGAAATAAAATTAATTATTTAACCCACTAACTATGTAAGCACATATTTGGTCTTAGCGATAATTTTGCGCCATTAAGTAAGTAGGTGTGCCACAATGGGTTCGCAACAACAACAAATTCCTAACATTGCTGCTGCATTCTGATAAGGAAATCCCAATGGTAGTTGAGAGATGCGGTGCATTGTCCACCAGCTTCCAAGGCCAGGCTCATTTATTATAGATATAAAACTAATAAGTTTTTTCCTGGTTCTCCCATTATTGTCCGAAGATGAATCTTTTGTAATATACCTAATTACATGCACAGAATTTAATTGTGAAATTGACAGAATAGCAGTTGCCATTTAGCAAACAAGCACAATCTATCTACAATGATAAAGCGGTTTTGGTAATTTACTTGAACTCACATGGCGAGGAAGAACGTATTTTGGTTATAAATTTTATGAAATTTGTGTACATTGTTCGATATGAACTTGTGTGTATTATTTTATATTCGTCATTTTATTTCGGTACCTTCAACGGATAACATATCATACTGCACGTACATACATCATCTGCATAGGCTTGTATTCCTTGGGATCTAAATACTCCCGGGATTTAAAGACCCCGGGATTTAAAGACCCCGGGATTTAAAGACCCCGGGATTTAAAGACCCGTAGAGTCTCAGTATCTAATGACATGAGACCAGGGTAGATGCTCATTAGTCTTGGGGGACAGTATCTGTTAATGCGATATAATAACAAGCATATTGTAAAGCATATTGCACTAGGTAATACCGTACCGGTATCCCTTTACTGTCTGACTACTGTACCACTAATACTGTCAAGCTTACACATGTAAAACATAGTTCAAATCTCCCGCTAATCCTCATTCACATACTCCCATAACTTTCTAATAATATTAATAGGTAACCACCTCAGTTCACATATTAAGTAAATAAAAAATTACCAAGTAAATCTCAACCCGTCACACTTGCGATAGCTCCCCAAAAATATTTCATTATTCAAATTTAAACTTGGGACATTGGAGTTATTATAGCATCAAAACATAAATTCATTTAAATTTCCATTCATGCCTATCATATGTAGCTGATCGTCGTAGAGCCCATTTGATAGACCCGACATTAGCTCCTTGTTTGGTGAGAACGTTTGCGATTTGCAGATTGGTGGGAACCCAGATGATATCTGAAAGTTCTTTGTGAGCCAACATTTCTCTCAGAATCGCAATATCTATTCGTAGTCGCTTGTCTCGAACTGATGTTAAGGAGTGAGTGGCTTCATACAATGATTTACTATCAGTTAGGGCTGTTATGGGTATATCTATATTACCTATCAATTCCTTTATGAATTGAGATTGTAGAAATGCTGATTCGACAGCTTCTACCATTTCAACCGTTTCCGCCGCCAGCAAACATTTAACTAAGCGTCGAATACGCTTACTATGCCACAATATGATGGATGCTTTGTTGTTATTACCGAGAAGTATCACAATGTGGCCACCCTGAGATCCACCGTCAGGTAAATTACCCAAACTCGCATCACTATAACATAGTATTTCGAGATGATTTGGTTCTCCAAGATTATGCAGATGAATAGATAAGTCATTGTATTTCAATCTTTTTATTGTTTTTATTGTTCTCAACAGATGCCCAATGTTAGCGCTCCTAGAAAAGCATGCCAGTTGACAAGAGTTAAATGAAGCATCGAGCCGACATTGTGTAGTTGCCCAGTTTAATTGGCCCAACAAACCTTTATATTCTCTGGCTTCATGATCAGTTAGAGGACTTTCTCTCACGGAAATTCGGTCGGATGGTACTTCAATGTTACCGGCATTAATATCTTGTCCATATTTTGATAAATTAATTGTAACGCAATCTCTGTCTTGCTTTAAATCTAGACCAAGGTATTTCATGACAACACTAGATTCATAGCTAACAATATGTAGATTTCAATCGATCGATAATATTAATTTTGAAGAAATCATCTCCAGCCCAAACCATGTCATCAACGTGGATTACTATTATTCCATTGAGTTTATTGTTACAATGAGAATAAAATATAGCTGTATCGAATTGTGATTTCTTTACATTCAGTTTAGTAAACTCCTCAACGACTCTCAGATACCACTTTCGTCCCAATTCATTGAGACCATAAACCAAATGATTTAGTCTCCATAGAAATGCAGTATGCGATTCTTTTGGTGGGAGAATATATACATCCCTCTCCATGGGAATTCCTTGCAGATATGCACTCTTTATATCAATGACATTAAGCCTCCATCCAAATGTTGAAATCAATATTAAACATACTCTAAGTGAGTCTTTATAGCATGTTGGTGATTCAGTTCTGCCACAGCCATCGTCCTCAAACCCTCAAACACAGATATGAGCCTTTAACTGTACTCCATCATTCTTCAATTTCTCCGTTAGAACCCATTTGGTGGATATTGCGTATTGACCAGCATCTTCTACCTCGACATATGTCTTCATGTCTATCCACTTCTTTAATTCTTCTTCCTTTGCACGATCAAAACGTTTCATATTATCATCCACATCACTTGAAATAAATGTATCTGTTACAGTTTCCTCTGAAGCTTCCTCTGCATCTACCGTATTGTTCTTGGTTCCATCTGAAACAGTGTTAGTTCTCCACTCTTTAATGTCATCTCTAAAACTCTTACAATATTGCTCACCCGCTGCATTTTCCATATTTATAAAATGCCAAAATTTACCAGTAGCTTTACCACCTCATCCTAGAATCTTAGCTGACTTCCATTTATCTGAATTATATTCCAGATATTCTATATTCTCATTAGTGCGTGGTAACTTTGTCTTTGTGTTTTCTTGTGTTTCGTCTTTTCCAATACTCAGAGTGGATGTTCCTTCAAAACTATTAGCAGCAGCATCTGGTGAGTAGCCAGGTATATTCGACAGATTGTTCTCATTCATATCAGAATCATCATCTGAAGTTTCGATTACTTTGTTATTCACATTACAATTCAATGATGTTATTTCGTCATTTTTAGCATTCACATTAACCAGTTGTAGACGACATGGATGCACTCTTAAATATTGGCCGCCATGTTTAACCAATACCATTTTATTGTCCACTCCAAGCACTTTTGCTGGCCCTTTCCATGCTGTTGAATTATTGCGTTTGTAGTATACCTCTTCACCATTTGTAAATATGTAATCGGAATAAGCTCTCGTTTTTCTGCTGAGTGCCCGCCGAAGTTTTTCACAACTTTCTTGGCGTATGAAAGACTCTCTGGCCAAGTGGAGAGCATTTAGGTTATCCCTAACTATACTACTACTACATGCGGAACCGTCAGCTGGTAATTTATTCACGAAGTTTGATGGGAAATTTGGATTTTTCCCAAACACCAAAACATTAGGAGTGAAACCGTAAACATTGATCAAAGAATTTTTGGCGGATATTGCCCATTGTACAGCCAAGTTTAAATTAACAGGGGATTGGAATACAATTTTTTTGATGCAATTCGCTAATATTCTGTTGTGTCTTTCAACAAGCCCATTCGACCAAGGGCTTTCTGCTGCGGTGGTGAGAACCCGAATGTTAAATTTTTCACATAATTCAAGCAATTCTCCATTGTTGAATTCGCCCCCGTTGTCCGAGAGGAATTTCATTGGTGCACCAAACAGCCGAATCCAATAATCAAATATATTTTCAACGATTGTCTCTTTGCATTTATTATTAATCAAGGCAGCTTGAGAGAACCTTGTGGCGTGATCAACAAAGTGAAGAATATGAAAACCAGGTCTAATTTCTTTCAGATCCATTCCAACTGTTTCATTGAATGTATTAGCTAATGGGAACCCAACTACAGGTTTCAAAGGAGCTGATTTGAAGCGCTTACATATATCGCACTGTTTTGTAACATCATCTATGATCGAGTTTATGAGTATAGAACTATAGCCAGCATCCGAAATTAGTTCTTTTAATCGACTAGCTGGAGGATGTGCGAACTGTTTATGAAGTTTATTTATATCTTTTTCTAACTCATTTTTGTCTTTTCCTTTCAGTGGTGAAGTAAATAGAATCTGTTTAGTATTTTCTACCATCAACTCCTTGGAACGGTACAAGGCTAAACAATAATGCCCAGTTGAAGAAATGATTAGGTCTAATTTTTCTCCAAGGAGTTCTATTTTATCTTCATTGAAATTTATTTTTCCGTTGCCTTTTTTTAATCGCAGATCTAGACAAAAGAAGAGGTATATCACATTGTACGAGATTCACATGAAGATATACACGTTGACTTCCAACATGAATTGGAATTTTGGCTCTAACTGTAGATAAATAGCGTTCACCATCTCCAAATCTAAACCATACATTGCTGTCTTCGTAAACTATATCTTGTTTATCGACACAGTTTAAAGACTCAATGTAGCATCTCAGCCATGTCTCTCCAGCGACAGTCGTTGTACAGCCCGTGTCAATAATAGCACAGTTGAGAGTTTCTGACAGAAGATGATTTTTAGGGACAAGATCGGCGTCGGTGAAAAGTGTTATATTGTCAATTTGAAGCTTGTCTTCTTTTTCAATGTTCACAGTGTTAAAGAGAGCGGACTTATATTCGGTACTTTTTGGTGATTCTTTACAATCGGATTCATAATGATAAATTGACAGGCAGCAACCACATTGTGTAGGTCTGCCGTACTGATCTGGAGGATTTAATCGCAAAGTTCCTGCAGCTTTCGGCGCGTTTCCCCGATAGGAAGTGACAGTTCCTCGTTGAGGTCTCCTATTGTTAGTGACTATGTATCTGGCTATTCTTGGCCTGCGACTAAACCTTCCGCTGCTTCGTTGATAACTCCCCCTGTAATATGAATTTCCATAGTAACAATCAGTTTCATAATCCCATTCAATATCCTCTGAATCCCAAGTTCCGGTATCCTGTTCGACCGAAGCGGCAAATATCGGTTCAGATTTTATTTTAATATCCGTATCTCTGCTACTACTATTTACATACTGAGGCGAAACATCAACGAATAATTTCAGTATTTGCTTTTTCATATTATCATAGGTTAGCTCGCCGACCGTTGCTAATGCTAATTGGTTTTTGGTATCATCTAAATTTGCGCATTTCAATAGTTGATAGGCTAAAACCCCATCTGGAAGAATCATATTAAGCGCCTTACATTTATTTACGTTTCGCTCAAAACTTATTATAAAATCTGTGATATTGGAGTCTGTGGCTCGTTTAAAACTACAGAATTTATCATAAGAGTGGAATGCCCGTATGGCCTTATCTTTTAAATACAAGGAATCGAGTTTCTCTATGATACGATTTACTCCGTCTTCACCTTTTAATTCATCCCAGGAGATCTCTAGAATCGCCTCTCTGGCGACGCCAGTTAAACTCAGGAAAACGGTGGGTCCCTGCCGAGTTTTCGGAATGTCCGTCGCGTCTTGCCATATTTCTAATTCTCGGACCCAATTTTCATAAGATATGTCTTCTCTAAGTGGTGGTGGATTTTTAACATTAACTCTATTATTACTTGTATTAGGCCCAATCGTAGATTGATCCATTGCATTAGTTATTATATATATCTTACAGTCTTATACGTATCGGTATATTGGTATTTAGATTGTTTGGTATACAGTACCGGTACCGTACGTTTATTTCCCGCTGGATAACAATCTAACAATATACTGATATAACAGGATACTGACAATATGTCTTGAAGTTTAATTTCTGTACCGGTACTTTAAATTAAACGTTATCTCCGACATTAATTCAGGTATGTTATAGCCCAGACACTGGTACCATTATCAACACCCCGTGGTTTGGCTTCTGCTACCATGTTAATGCGATATAATAACAAGCATATTGTAAAGCATATTGCACTAGGTAATACCGTACCGGTATCCCTTTACTGTCTGACTACTGTACCACTAATACTGTCAAGCTTACACATGTAAAACATAGTTCAAATCTCCCGCTAATCCTCATTCACAGTATCTAGTGACATGAGACCAGGGTAGATGCTCATTAGTCTTGGGGGACATCAATCGGGACATAGATGGAGTGGTTGTTGTAGTTTAAACAATCATCATGTTAAAACACCACCATTAATTCGAGTGCCAAATCTCTAAAAAGTACACGTCCACCCATTTCTTTGATTTTAGTCCATTGTGCAGAAGCTGCCGCTGATCACTCTGCAGTTCTGCAGGCTGCCAATAGAAGGTGCAAGTAAAGTAAAATTCATCCCATTTCTATGTTTATAAGGCTTTCTTGGCAGGTTTGTAGGCTACTGTCATATTATTATATATAAACGTCAACTTTGGGCAGACGGTAATCCGTCTGCATTTGCCCAGTCTGCCGCTAGAGAGCGATTCTGAATGCTTTAAGAAGTCATGAGGTCTTTCATCCTCATGCGGTATACTGGACAAATGAAGGTACATAAGGATCACCATCAATCGAAATATAATTATAAAGCCTAACGTCAGTCTAACGAGAAGAAGGTATCATAAAGAAATCAGAAGGTAAATGAGACGGCTACAATCGCAAATTTGCTAACTGCAGCTTCTAGTAGCTTCTAGTAGTTGACTTTCGTATATTGTTTTGGTTAGATTAACATTGTTAATTAAAATGATAATGAATGTAGCCAACTCTGGTTGGAGGAGGGAGGAGAGCACTGGCTAACGGCCAGGGGAGAATTTTGCCTGCTTACAAACTAAAAGAGTATTCTGTCTGCTGCCAACAATAGTGGAAATTAATCTAAATTAATATATAAAGTTGACAGTTTTTGGATCTGCCAAAAAGAAGTGGATGGAGGGACTGAATGATAATAATAATAATAATGATAACATCAATAATAATATCATGTTTATTCCATGTGTGTCCATGTGTGTCCATATATGTCCATGTTGTCCGTATATGGAAGTAAAATAATGTATATTTTTCGAAACATAAATAACATTTCCACCTGTTCGTATTCTAGGGCTGCTAAACTAACAAAACGTCAATAAATGTATTGATTTAATTATTACTGCAGGGAGAATCTCTAAAACCCGTTTTGGTGAAATTGACCCTATCCCATATATATCCTTTCACAACCAATTTGTATGGAAGACAGATTACTGTATTAGCTAGTAACTAACAGGTTAATCAGTTTCTGAAACTGCCCGAAGGATATAACGATGTTTGATACTCAAAATTAATTACCGTATTCCCAGGCGCTATCAAGGACAACACACTATTGGTTTAAGGCTCCCGATAATCCTAAATCCATTTTCAATCTAAATAATATTTCAGGCCAAGGTAAAACACTCCATGTTAATCGAATTTTAGAATTTTGCATCTTGAGTAGGATATAATCTTTCTCAAGTTACAAAATACCATAAGATAATTTAAACGTCTATTAGTCAGTACGTAAACGTCTTCTTTCTAATAGAAAAACCACTTCATCCAGCCAATAATGGATAATAATCCTGTTCTCTGAATAAGGAGTTAGGCGGCTCTTAACCTTTATTAGCACATTGTGGTAGGAAACGCAAAATTGCAAATGCACCAATTTTTGGGGGAATTCCTCGAAATTATTGGGTTAGTTTTTGAAAGAAAGTATCACTCAAGCTAGTATGTGTGCTTTTTACTTTTTACACCATGTGGTACCTGAAAATTTTGTGCAACCAAATGCTTTGCAAATGCGAAAACATCAACAAAATGTTTCATTTCTAATAATATGTTAATGTCACGCCTTTGTCGTAGTTTTGAGTTTTCAGCACACCACAACATGGAAGAATTTTCAAAGCTTCTCAAATTGGTAAAAAAAGTCCTTTTAGAAACATCTAATATAGTGGTGGGGCAGTTCTAATAAATAATATAATTTTATATTTTTTGGATAAAGTAATGTAGTATGTGAACAGATTGATGCCATTAATAATCCCAATAGAAATATAAAATACTGCATTGCAGCAACATAAAGAATACTATGATGGTTTATCAACAAGGCTGAGCGCCACCACAATCCCTATCACCCATAACCGTATTTGCAATTTCATGCCAGTGTCTTTTGAGAATCTTCTCAAGAAAGTCCTTCATTTTTCAGAGGCGACTCAGTTCAAGCGCCAAGCTTGGTGGGACTAATGAGACACCTACAGTGCTGTATATGGTCTGGTTGGAGATTTGTGCATTGTACTTGGTACATACAATCAAGTCGGTGTATTGTCTATGTAACATCCGGAGGTGGCATCAACATTTATTAGAGCACAGTTTGGCCTCCTATAAAGGAGTACTAGTACTCCTACTACTACTACTGCTGCTCTAAATAATCGAATTTTAAGACTCTGATGTATTCTTTATGATAGCCCTTTTAATTGCTGCAGTATAGCAGCAGTTAATGTTCTCACTGGTTGAAGGAACCAACCTGCCATGGTATCAGCAGAATCTCGTGATGATCGTTGTGCAGATTGAAAGGATTACCTTGAGAAACTGCTTATCAATAATTACTTCCTGATGAGTTCACTATATATCCTGTCTCTATGGATACCACATTGCTCAAAAACAGGCGAACTGCGTGGATATTCTAAGGTAGAAACTATTACAGATTAACCTGATCAATCAGATCCTTCAAATCTAACTGCGAATAGGTTAATGTACTCTGAGGCCAATTCTGGTACTGGTGGATCATTGTTTAATTATTTACGAGAAAAGACAGGCATTAAACCCTTATCTTTGCAGACTTCTCTAAGGCCTCCAACTCTATCTCACATCCTACACATGGATGTTTAGGATCCTTCAAGCTATGGATGCCTGATGTTATAATTGCTGCAATCAAATTACTGTCTCATAATGTGACATATCCAAGGTGGCATGTTTGCTCCTTTCATATTCATCCTCTTCATTGTTGTGGTTGACTATGTGTTGCAAATGTCTCTCGACCAACAAGCCAATGGTAGTGAAAACTATTGAAGCCAATGAAAACAATTGCATTAAACTCTTAATTGACGATGGACCTCGACTTAGCTGATGGATCTAAGTTTGATGTCAGAAATTTTGGATGGTGCCCAATATTCAATTCTTTATAAATCGGTGTGATATGCCGTCTTTATGGCTACCTCTCATTTTACCAAAATTATGTTGGAATAAAAGGTGAGGTTTTAGCCTTTTTACTAATTAATTTTGGGAATCGTGATCATTAGTGTGGGGGTGTGGGCCTCCAAGAAAGAGGGTAGACAGTTGTGTTTCAACCTATCAGTAACACATTGCCTGACTTTGGCATTCAACTGCACTGGTTTGGGTACGTGCTATGGTACTCATGTTTCCTGCTGAGCTCGTACTGTAGAAGAGACAAGATCCCTTGATGGAACGTTCACTTTCACTAGGATGCTATGCATGTTCATGATATAGGACACAATGCTGACTAATTAACGAAGGAGTATTGTGCTGTGCAACCTTGCATAAGTCTTGCCAACCAGCCCCTGTGGCTATCAACCTATCTGTTGTTGTTGTTCCAGCCGGCTGCTGATACAAAGGTAGTTTTTTGCCATTGGATTACTGAAACATCTACTAAAAGACAGGTTTGGTCTTGATAATGCATATGGATTGGAGATTTACATGTGTGATCGCTAAATGTGGTGGGGTGTTGCATTGCAGATGTGCATTGCGGGCTGTTGTAAGTAACTGTATATGTATAAATACGTAGTCACATTATATGGATTTTTGACTAAGATATATACTGTATGATATGGCAAATAATCATTAACTTCAATTATCCCTTCAATCCAATCCTTTTTGACATTCTGGTATTATACAACTAGTAGGATCGGCATGCTGCATTGCAGCTGCATTTTTAAGAATGCTGTGCCGGCTTATCGACAAAATTGCACCGCCACAACTCCCTATCACCTATGACATTTGCTAGATCATCCGCATCTTTAAGGCCAGTGTCCTTTAAGATGCGTCTCAAGAAAGTCATGGGCTGTCCACCATGCTTATTCACTCCATGAGGCTGCTAAAGTACAAGATTATGCACTGGCTGGTCCTCACGGCGAAAGCAATGTCCTGCAAAGCGGAGGCGATTTTGTTCTAGTGTCAAGCTTGGGGGAACCAATGAGACACCTCCAATGTTATATAGTGTCTGGTTGGAGATGTGTGCATTGTACTTGACACAATGAACCCGGCGTAGCATTCTTGTGAATGTGCCATCCAGAGATTTGGTGTCCTCAGCAGTTAGAGCCCAGCATGGACTCCCGTAGAGGAGTACTGGAACTACTGCTGCTCTAAATAATCGGACCTTAAGTTTTCGATTAATTCTCGGTGACTTCCAAATCCTGGAAAGCCTATTCAAGGCTGCCCATGCCTTTCCCTTACGTATTCGAAGGTCCTCACCTGACTTCCGGATCCATGATCCCAGGTAACAGAAGTCATCCACATTCTCAAACATACCATCCTTTGAGCTTATGCTCATCCGATCAGAGACTTGCTGAGGACTTTCAAAGTTAACTGTCAGAATTTTGGTCTTTCTGGAGTTAATAAAAAGACCAACACTAGAAGCAGCATGTTCTAATGAGCTGAGGAGCCGTTGGGCTCCCTCTAATGATTCTGAGATTACTCCTAAGTCATCAGCAAAGTCTAGATCAGTTAGGTACTTGGCAGGATTTCCTCGACTTCTGGAGCCAGTAGGTGGAGTTATCATCACCCCATCGTCATTATAATGATCTAAGGACATGCGTAGAACATAGTCAACCACAATAATGAACAAGAATGGTGCAAGTATGTCTCCTTGGAGGACGCCCCATAACACTTCAAATGGTTCTGTGTCACCGTCAACAGTAGACACAAATGTTGTCGAACCATCGTATACTGATCTGATTGCTGCAATAATTTCATCAGGAATCCCATATAATGAAAGTATGCTGAACATACGTGAGCGAGAGACTGAATCAAAGGCCTTGAAGAAGTCAACAAAGATAACAGCCAGGTGCCTGTCTTTCTTTTTTGATAACTCTTCAATTATCCTTCTAAGTGCCAAAATGGGCTCCATGGTCCCACGACCTTTACAGAACCCATTCTGATTTCCACGGAGCAGTCTCTCAATGGGATCCCTGATGCGATTTAATAGAATCCTATTGTATAGCTTTGCAGCAATCGAGATCAATGAGATTCCCCGAAAAGAACCATAGAGTGTTAGGTTGCCCTTCTTGGGAACTGGCACCAACTTATTTGTTTTCATTTCTTGTGGGACTCTTGTTGTTCGGTACATGTCTAGGTCTACTATGATGGGATAGATGAGCTTTAAACACTCAGGTATTTTAAAGACCTCAGGGGGAACACCATCTACTCCACTGGCACGATTGGTCTTAATGCTCTTTGCAGCAGCCTTCACTTCTGCAAAGGAGATATCGCCAATGGGAATATCTGGGAGTACAGACTCAGACACTTTTACTTCTATAAAGTTATCAGGCAATACCCTGTCATTATTGAGGAGCTTTTCAAAGTGGGCTTTCCAACCATTGAGGCGATCGGCTGGTGATTCAGCCTTAACCTTGGTGGTTGGTTGGCTTTTCCGCCCAGTAAGCAAGTTGATCGATTTCCATGCCTGGGATGATTGCCTGTTGTCGTCAGTCATTGATGGCATCAACCTGTTGGTTTATTAGCTCCTGTAGATTAACAGAGTACTGCCTGTTCGTGTTCAGGGACCTAGATGCAGCCTTAACTGCATTCTTGGCCGCTGTAGTTTGTTTGAGTCGGGACTCTTTCTGCGCCTTATATAGGTCATTTCGGCACTTCTGGTTTTTGTTGTCAGTCCAGGGGGCCCTTTTCCTGTTTCGAGGGTATACAGGAACTGTTTCTGCAGCTGCTAACTTAACTGCTTCTGTGAAGGCAGTATTATAAAAACATAATACCCAAAATTATTATAGACATTTTAAAGTAACCTTCCTTCTTACTTATAGCTCTTGCAATAATCTATTTGAATCAATGAATGAATTAACCTGTAATCCTTGAAACGTTAAGCTTGACCTTCCCCTATGGATGGATACAGTAGCATGGATTATTACTATTTGGCTTTCCAAGAATACACTAATGATATACGGAAATAAGCTGGTGCAATGCTAATCTTTGTCATTTGATGAATTAATTAGATGATGGTTGCTGACAATTGCAGCACGATAGTACTAGTGGATAATACCGACGGTATACGGTAAGGTTTCATTCACTTATTATAGTCTGAATGGCTGACCTTCTTCATAAGATATACTGACCGCTTTTAATAAGGACCTAGGACATTGACTATGAACTCCTTGATCCTGTGTACTCTGTGATATGTCCCAAGGTCATATACAATACATAAATCTATAATATAAATCAATTAGTTTTAATCTCTTAGATTTAGCCCAACAGAGTTTTCATTTGATGTAGAAATAATGAAAAGAAATAATGCCATTCGACTGGTGGGAAACTGAGATATATATGATAAACTGAATAACTACGGGTGTGGCGTCTCATTAGGCTCAAAACCTCTTAACGGGTTGGGATGTGTATAAACGCAGTTGGGGTTATGTACTAACGGATCTAGGACACTTCCCCGCCGGACAGTTCCCCCCCGGACACTTCCCCCCGCCCAAGTAGGACACTTCCCCCCCGGACACTTCCCCCCCAGTTAAAGTGTTAAAATTAATCTGGGTGCACCAAAGCAATAAACAAAAGTTAAAGATGGTTACAGGACAAGTTGTATCTAGTCAAGTTTTTTCAAAATTATAAAAGAAACATTTTTATAGTCAAATTTTGTTTGTTTTTCTTTTAATTGGGGGCTGCCGCCCCCAAACCCCCGTTTCTTTGGTTGGGGGCTGTCGCCCCCAAACCCCCGCTTCTTTGGTTAGGGGCTGCCCTCCCCAAACCCCGGCAATCTCCTGTGTGCCCGTGGTGAAAGACTTTGAGACCATTTTTAAATAATTAATTCATGTTTGTATCATCAGATAATAAATTGACTAAGCCTAAAGTAGGAGCTGTATTGAATGTTAACCAAATTAATATAAATTACTACAATATTATATAATTCAACAAAATCCTATTAAAAATATTGCAAGTAACCAAGAAATTTAATTAGTTTATCAATAAATGTAATGCTGAACACAGAATACAGGTCGACGCATGTCGATTTTACCCTGGAGAGGTATACTACTACTAGGATCGGCATGCTGCATTGCAGCTGCATTTTTAAGAATGCTGTGCCAGCTTATCGACAAAATTTCACCGCCACAACTCCCTATCACCCATGACATTTGCTAGATCATCCGCATCTTCAAGGCCTGTGTCTTTTAAGATGCGTCTCAAGAAAGTCATGGGCTGTCCACCATGCTTATTCACTCCATGAGGCTGCCAAAGTACAAGATTATGCACTGGCTGGTCCTCACGGCGAAAGCAATGTCCTGCAAAGCGGAGGCGATTTTGTTCTAGTGTCAAGCTTGGGGGAACCAATGAGACACCTCCAATGTTATATAGTGGCTTGTTGGAGATGTGTGCATTGTACTTGACACAGTGAACCCGGCATAGCATTCTTGTGAATGTGCCATCCAGAGATTTGGTGACCTTAGCGGTTAGAGGAGTACTGGAACTTCTGCAGCTTAAATAATCAGACCTTAAGTTTCCGGTTAATTCTATGTGACTTCCAAATCCTGGAAAGCCTATTCAAGGCTGCCTATGCCTTTCCCTTACGTATTCGAAGGTTATCACCTGACTTTCGGATCCATGATCCCAGGTAACAGAAGTCGTCCACATGCTCAAGCATACCATCCTTTGACCTTATGCTCACCCAGTCAGAGACTTGCTGAGGACTTTCAAAGTTATCTGTTAACGACCTTTATGGAACCCATCCTGATTTACATGGAGCAGTCTCTCAATGCGATTTAATAGAATTCTATTGTATAGCTTTGCAGCAATCGAGATCAATGAGATTCCCCGAAAAGAACCATAGAGAGTTTGGTTCCCTTGGGAACTGGCACCAACTTATTTGTTTTCATTTCTTGTGGGGCTCTTGTTGTTCTGTACATATCTACTATGATGAGCTTTAAACACTCAGGTGTTTTAAAGACCTCAGGGGGGAACAGCATCTACTCCACAAGCATGATTGGTCTTAATGCTCTTTGCAGCAGCATTCATTTCTTCAAAGGAGATATCGCCAGTGGGAATATCTGGGAGTACAGACTCAGACACTTTTACTTCTATAAAGTTATCAGGCAATACCCTGTCATTATTGAGGAGCTTTTCAAAGTGGGCCTTCCAACCATTGAGCCGATCGGCTGGTGATTCTACCTTAACCTTGGTGGTTGGTTGGCTTTTCCACTCAGTAAGCAAGTAGATCGATTTCCATGCCTGGGATGATTGCCTGCTGTCGTCGGCCTCATTGATGGCCTCAACCTGTTGGTTTATAAGCTCCTGTAGATTAACAGAGTACTGCCTGTTCAGGTATCTAGATGCAGCCTTAACTGTATTATTGGGCGCCGTAGTCTGTTTGAGTCGGTTTCTGCGCCGTAATAGAGGTCATTTCGGCACTTCTGACTTTTGTGGTCAGCCCAGGGGGCCTTTTTCCTGTTTCGATGGTATACAGGAACTGTTTCTGCAGCTGCTAACTTAACTGCTTCTGTGAAGGCAGTATAGCCCTCGCAGTGATCTGCTGCTTGGATCTCACACTTGGCTGTTGCAACAGAGAGGACCAGTCATGTCACGGCAAGGCAGATTTCGTTGTTCTGCTAGCACACAGACTAAGTCTTACCTTGGCCACAATAAGGCGGTGGTCACTGGAGAAGGGTCGAATTGTAAATGCATTACAGTCTTGTATAGAGCTCCTGTATTCCCTACGAAAAAGAATATGGTCTATCTGGGCCATGTGACCACTCGGTCCACTATGAGTCCATAGCATTCCAGTTCGCTTCTTGAACTGGGTTCCAGCCGAAAACAATCCATTTCCAGAGATTAAATTCTGAATATGGACGGAATTTCGGTTAACACTATCACCCAGAGCGATGTGGGTGATTGGCTTGCATTAAAGTCTCACAGGAATGTTAAGAATGCATGCTGATCCACTCCCACTATCATGTATGGCCACTATCATCTGCTGATGCGAGGGTGAGTCACCAACCACCCCCCATGTCCTTAATCAGAACCTCATCAGTCTGTCCAGTCTGCATTCGGTGCTCTTGAATACCCACTGCGCTAAGAGTAAACTTATCTGCCAAGGCAGTCAGCTCACCTTGTCGCATTTGGGACCTGAGTGTTGGGGTGTTAACTGAGCCTAGTCTAGTAACTTGCCTCCGATTCACCAATAATGGCTTGGTTGATCGAGGTGGAACATGAGTGTAACCTCCAACTCCAGAATCCCTCCCCCCCTCACAATCTGGCCTCCCTGGTGACCTAGGGTTTGGGCTAGAAAGGTCATCAGAAAAGGGACTCACAGAATTGTTGGCCGAATTCTCTCAAGTAGGGGGTGAGACAGGCAGCTGGTCAGGAGACAACTGACGCCTGTGAGGCCAACTGTGTCCAGTAATTCCACTGGCCTGTAGTGGCTGTACCGCCGAATTACTAATGTAATCCATAGTCTATAATCCATTGTCTAGTCGGCTTTTTTGCCGAGTCAGCTGGGGCGAATACCACACCCTGGTTTGCCATTCCAAAGGGTGGGTGTCACAGTGCAGTCAGATATGAGGCCCATCACCCATACCTACTCTGACGCACATGACCCACCATTGGCTGTGCTGGCATGCCCTGTACCCTTGCTGCCAGATGCACGTCGCAGTGAAGTGCACTCAGAGTGGACATGATAATACTTTGCTCCTGACCAGCCATTGGTAGACTACCATCTGCCGGGCTAGGCCATTTACCCCTGCAGCCAAGTATATGGGTCCTTCATCCAGGACCAAGGGCGTCCTTATTCCAGAACGAAAGGGGTCCTAGTTACAGGACCAGATTTGCCCTAGAGTAAGAGGGTCTATGCAGCCACAGGTGGCACCTCCTTTATGCTGCATGGAGGTGGCAAGTTTTCTTGGTCAATGAATGACCTAGAATACCTGAGCTGACCTGACCTACCTATACTGGTGTATAAACCAGTTTAGGTAGGATTTCTATAAATACTAGTTTCAAAATTGAAACTATTTGGATTTTGGCGGATTAAGACGTCAAGGAAAGGTAGATTATTATTGACACCGTGTTCAGCAGTAAATTTAATGTTAGGGTGTGTACTATTGAGGTACGAGAGAAACTGATCAGAATGAGAAATGGAGCGAAACAATAATAATGTGTCGTCAACGTATCTACTGCATAAAAGTGGTTTGAAGTCAATAGGACCGTCGGACAACCAGGTCTGTTCATGATGAGCTAAAAGCGCATTGGCTAATACAGGGCCAAGGCGGGACCCCATTCCGACGCCGTCATTATGAAGGGAAGGGAAGCCACTCAGTAGATGAAGGAGAAGGGAGCAAGGGGTATTTCAGCTGATTATGAGGAAAAATTGTAACTAAAGCTGTAACATCGAGGTCAGCCCTACAAGGAAAATAAAGAACAAGACGCTACCTATAGAAACGGGGGACTTCACACCTGCCGAACTTCAAAGAAGCATTAAAAGCATGTCCAGTCCAATCATAAAGCGACAGGATTAGATGAAATCCCTCCTGCAGAGGCGTGGAAAACAGGAGTGCTAAACAGGCCGTTATTGGATATTTGCAGCCAGATGTTGAAAGGGGAAAAGCCACCACCAATTTGGACTAAAGGTCAACTAAAGCCTCTCCCCAAGAAAGGTGACCTCGGTATACCAACAAACTATTGTTGGTTCTCTCTGCTTGAGGTAGCTGCAAAAATATACAACAAAATGATTCTATATAGAATTAGGCCTCACGTAGAGAAACTGCTGCGTAAGAGCCAGAACGGATTTCGACCAAATAGAAATAGCTCAGATACTTTCACCAGCTACAGAGCCTGATTGAGGGAATTAAGGCTGGGATAATCTCGATCAATACAAATTGTATGGACTTGAATAATGTTAAGCTAAAAAGGGAAACAAATGTTAATGTTATGGAAGCCATTTCTGGACTAATCTCTTTGCTGAGTATCTCAGATAGTCGATACTTACCAAGAATTTCACAAAATTCCATTCAGTAATTCAAAATATAAAATTGCCCATAGCTAGCAGGCACAGTTCTTCAATGGAAGCCCGTTGCACAATATAATGTTAATGACAGCATATCAATGATGTCTATGACAGTGTTACGGCTACAGTCAGTTACATCAACTATCGCGTTATGGCTACTATCGTATTATGGCTAATGTGTTGCGTTATGTTTACTCCATTATCTTGGATTAACATAAGATATACACATATTATTTTATAAGTTTTCGGTTTTCGGTTTATAGCAGTGTCTAATTTATATTAAAAAATAATCAGGTAAATGTAATTATTAATGTTTTAGCTTTTGCAGCATTGGAAAATCCGAGGTCTGACTGAATGTAGGTGCGGGATATTTACCATAACACATTGCACCTGAACTCATTCAATAGATAATGTTGTGCGATCCATACTTGACTATATTTTGTATGATTATTTAAAGTTTTACTGTTTTAAGTTTTATTGAATGGAAATTATACAATGTCCTATACCAATTATTCAATTTCCCGTAGTATTCCGTGACCTGTTGTGTCTAATTCTATTGTTAATGTAGATTCCTTTCTGCAATAAATAAAATATAACGATAATTATTAATATACAGTTGTTTACCAGCGTACGCTTACCTTGTGCCCATTCACTATTAATTAATATATCCGTGATTAGTACAAAATATAATTAACATATTTTACAGAATTTCTTTTAGAGATCCTGGAATATATTACCCATCTCTCCTACCCACCCTCCCTTTCTCGGATACGCCAATGTTGCTCAAAATATAATCCCACTCATCCAATTTATTATTGCAGCAGATCTCATTAATTTTAAATAGGCTTCTTTCTTAAACACGTTCGTGGGGCCTTCGCGCAGCCCAAGGCTTAGTTATGAGATACAGATTAATATTGAGCGATTCTACTGTATCACAAACTCGGTATTTAAGAAATTCAACTAAACACCAGTAAATCATAGAGAAGGGAATAAAGCCCCCCCCCCCCCCCACCCTTCAACCTCCATTTAATCTGCATCACCCCAACCCAAAGGCGCACACAGGATTGATGAAAGGCAGGTATTATCAGGAAATTTGTGTTTTAAAAGTAATATGTCATATTTATCTTTAATATAACACAAATACCAAATTTATGGTAAAAATAATTAAAGATCGCATATTATTTAATTTATTTAACTAACAAAGAAATCAATAAACTCTTGGTAATATGTTAAACTCATGAAGGAATATAATAAATATTTTAGGCGTGGAGGCGACCCAATTTGTAAGAAATATTAAAACTTACCATATGATGATCTTATTGATACTGAAATATTAATTTATCATGTCAACGGCTTAACTAAATTATTTAGGTAATTATTGTAAAGAATCACGATTAAATTCTCATCCAATCAATTTGTAAGGTAAACACAATATGCAAGGTTAAGCTCTCTTATTAGTCTGGCTCATTACACTGCTGCCTAATGAGTAATGGTGAGCTGATGGTTGGACTGGTTTCCAGTAGGCAATAGCAAGTATGCCTTGGAATAAGGGAGCTAGTGTAGAGTGACGGCTGACGGGGTATTTTAATAACTTAATTACGTTTAGATCAATTAAAAACACATTTCTGGAAAACAGGAAAACACAAATCCACCCTCCTTGGTGATTTTTTTTAGATTTTATAGAGATGATCGATCAAGGGAACTCCAAATTCTGTGTAAATTCCTCAAATTTATCAGGGATCATTACGAAAAAAACTAGAAGTTCACACGACCTGTAATTTTCGAGATATAAGGAAGTTGTGACACCTATGTCAGCACTTATCAGCACTGACATTTCACATTTCGGTTTCTTTGGGGTAACTTCACTCTATGGTGAAATAAATCGTCAAAATTCGGTTAGTTTGAACACCGAACACATTGAAAACAATTATGGGTAAAATTTCGTGTTGAAATTTGGAAATTTGAAAAGTACCACAAGAGCACCAAAAGTGCAAGTAGTGTGAAATTTCAAATTTTGAAATAGGATACAACGTCAATGTCGTCACCCATACTGAGGTTTTAGTATGTGCTGATTTCATTGGTGACAATTATAAGACGCTGTAGTTACCCAAAACGGCTCGAAAATAAAAAGATCCCCTACTAGAACTTTTGAAATATATAATTTTCAAATAAACTACTCGTTTCAGTTAACCTATATCCAATGCCGTATATATCGGTGATATTGGGTTATTTTGAACGCTGAACCCATTTATAACAAGATGGTGTATAATTCTATGTAATTCTGAATTCTTAAGAACCACCACAATAGCACGAAAAGTGCAAGTAGTAAAATGCGAAAAATTGATTTGGCAATTGCGGAAAAACTTGAATTGCAGTTAAAAAATAGACAACGGATTTGGAATCAGCGTGGTTGTATTGTATACAAAAGTGTATTTGCATGTAAATACTTCGATTTTTCGAAAAATTTTCAAAAAATATGCAGTGGAATTTTTTAGCACCACGAAATGTGCTAATTAGTGTCAATCCGACAAATATTTCAGGAATTTTCTTCAGATCCATTTTTGTAATATGTTTGTGTACGGTTTGACCAATTTTCAAAAAACATTCAAACATATAGAGCCGCAATAAGCATGGTACAAAATTTTTTTGGTACCCTGTGCGAAAAGTGCCAACATGGTGTCACTACTGTGATTTTCAAAATTTGTTTTTTGGTTTTAAGTTTGCAATATGCATGCATGTGTAGATTTCTACAGCTGTATAATTTTTAAGTATAATGATTTATATCTTATACTATTAAATAATTAATTTCCATTAAAAGTCATGTTGAAAATGCTGTTTTTACCCTAAACAACTTAATTAATTTAATTTAATTAATTAATTGCTATTATCCTAGCTTCTCGAAGGCCACACGCAAATTCAACTTGGAAAATTTCTAAACTTTTGCCAGACTACATGTGTACCAAGTTTGGACAGATTTTATCGAGATTTGACTGAGTTATTAACGTTTAAAATTAAACAAAACAGAACGACAGAACAACACGTTCGTGGGGCCTTCGCGCAGCACGAGGCCCAGTTATGAGATACAAATTAAAATTGAGCGACTGTATCACAAAATCAGTATTTGAGAAATTTAACCACACCGCCAATCAATGAAAGAAAGGGGGACAGTACGTGTTCAGCCCTTTTAATCTGCACCCCCCTCCCCTTCCCATCAACCAATACATAACCGCGACATCTACCACCCACGGGCTGAAGGGGCGGAAGGGTAGCACAAACTTATTTCCAATCGCACGTTCAATATGCGAAGCCATGTGGTTTATAGGAATATAATAAACGCAGTACTCGTCTTCATTATAAGCCTCGTTGAGTTCGACCTGTTTTGTATTTAAATATATTTCTTAAACGCAGGCTGATGATCTTTATAATAAAAATAACAAGGGATGCGTTCAATATGTGAAGCCAGGTAGTTTATATAATAATAATAGTCAACGCAGTACTCGTCTTCATTATAAGTCTCGTTGTGCTCGTCCTGTTTTGTATTTAAATATCTTTCCTAAACGAAGTTTTAATCTTTATAATGATAATCTTTCTTTATAATGCGTTCAATAGGCGAAGCCAGGTATGGTTTTGGTTTATAGGAATATAGTCTACGCAGCACTCATTCCTCATGAGCCCGAGTTATAGTGTGGCAATGTAGATGCAGTAGTTGCACCCGACCAGCCGGAAACTCGGACAATAGGCCTTCTGATTGTACAATGCGTGTCAATTTCAACACCGCCGGGCACTGGGTGATGGCAGAGTGAGATTAAAAAACCGGATTATTTCATCCTCGGTTACGGTTAGTCCAGTTTGCCCGTAGCGGCAGCGATACCGAAAGTCGAGATCAACGACAGAGGCGGCCTTGGTGGTGAGTTTTTTGATTTCAATTCCAACACTTTTCTGGGCAGCTGGGTAGACTCTGGTAGTGGGTACCTGATCTTAAAATGCCGGTTAGTCCACATAACTTCCATTGTTGCAGTTTCCGAGTCGATGGATGGTTGGTAGGGGTAGGCCTATTGCTATTGTTGTATTGGCAGATTGGCTGATTGGTATGTACATCTACATCTGATTATACCAGTTGCCGGTGCTGTCGGTCGTACCAATACATAGTATTTAATTAACATATTTAACCGTTAACAAGAGTAGAAACCGCAAACAAAGAAATTCAATTTCTTCTGTCGCTGACAGGAGCGTAGGAATGCGGTATAGTCTGATAGTGCTGTCGTAGTTCAGTACCGGTACCGTACCGGTAGTTCTGTAGTTAGCAGTTGCTACCAGTCCGGTTCTACAGTCTGACAGTAGTAGGGTGGTACGGCGCCAACGGACCCTCTAATCTAATTCAGGACCGCAGTCCAGCACTCCGGAGTCCGCACTGCAGTGCATAGCATGGCTAATTAGGGCCTACAGAATTAGGCCTGTCCTATACCAGTATACGTGATCTATGATCACTGCACCGGTACCGCGGTACCAGTCAGCCAGTACCGTAAAACACCGAATACAGTATGGTATTGCAGTATTGCTGTATTGTCTGATTGCAGGATTCCTGATTCAGGGATTGACATTGAGTATAGTACCGGTACAGGCAGACAGGCCACAATGGTATTACTGCAGTACTGTAATTTCGTAATATGCTAGAAACCCAGCTGATTTAGTCTCCTAGCAACCTGCTGATGTCAAGCGTTATAATTTTGATAAATAAATTTATTATAACTGTAAGACAGTTACACTGGTGCTGCACGAAGGCCCCAAGCAAATTCAACTTGGAAAATTTCTAAACTTTTGAGACTATTTGTGTACCAAGTTTGGTTAAATTTCATCGAGGATTGATCGAGTTATTAACGTTCAAAATTGAACACCACAAAAAAAGCGACAGAACGACAGGTTGATTAATGGTACCCCTATGCTAAGGCTCACTCACTTCGTGGCTCGCCCCACAGACACACCGATTGAGTAAGTGGTACCCGTATGCTAAGCCCGCTTACTTTCGTGGCTCTCCCCACATCTATAGAATATAATGTAATATAACTTTCCTTATGTAAAACCAAGACAATAGAGTAGTCTTAACGACGCGACTTCTACGTGTAGCTGCATCTTGACTTTCAAACTCGCGTTTATCGTAAATGAATGCCAGATATGGAATCAGCGTGATTCTGCCGATCATGAACATGAGGAATTGGGATCTCCAGGAAATTATGTTGGCTTCATGATTTGGGATCTGCCATTTATTGGCTCCCTGGATTCGACTGGCCAACCACTCAAAGAGTTGCAATCCTCGGGGTATAAATATTCGGTTTGCTTGTGTTGTACTAAATTTTTACATCAGAACGGAACAACATCAAACTATTATTAACAATTATTTATGTTGAATAAATTTATTAAACGCGAAAAAGCTGGAATCTTGGTTAGTATTATTTTGTTATATTATATTAGTAGCATAATGTTGTTAGCTGTATGTAGGTAGAGGCTTATTTTGCCAATTAATATTAATTCATTTTTAGTTTGACTAAATTTACTAAGGTGATAGATAGGCATACATTAGACCTAATTTTTATCAGGGATTTATATTGTAGTGAGAGTGTACCCTTTTAGCTAGGCATCAGTACATACAATACATAACATAAAATTTTGGGGTAGAATGAGGAAGAGTAAAATCTTGTGATACAAAATGTATATAGTTTAATTCTTGCGTGTAGGTAAGTTATTTATTTAGTAGTTCTCTACCTCAGGAGTTCTAAAATATTTACATCTTTGTATAAAAGTGATTATTACAAAATAGGTACGATGTAATTAATATTAAGTTCTATATAATATAAAGTTTATATCAAGTATATTAAGTTTATATCAAGTATATTATTAGTATGTTTGTTTAATATTTACAATATTAAGTTTTTAATAACCTATTTTAAAGTAATTAAAATTATTTAACGAAATCTGTAAGTAAGTACATATCTCTAGCTTCATCTTTAAGTATGCAATATTAAAATCAATATTTATATAGTTAAAATATTTATATTATTGTTATATTGGCAAAATATTTATATATATATATTTTATATATATATATTAATGGTAAATGTTCTACTTAGAATTAATTGAATTATTTATTAGCCAAAATTCATAAAAATATTCAGATTCTCCTTAAGTTCAATAACTATCAAATTATTGTTATGCTTTTTAGTATATGGCAGTTCATGTGCTGAAATTTTTCCGCATTACGTTTTTCTACTTTAGCATAGTTTTATGCTATTATGTAATAAGGTTTTAATATTGGCTTTGGTATGCATGTATTCTAGTATTCTATATAAAATTGTACCCTTCTCATGGATCGGGAAGGCGGGGTAACACTGTTTGAGCGCCGGTGTATCAGTCAGCTAATACTTCCACGGGATAGGAGTAGCGCCCACTGCCCACCCCTACCTTCGGGTGCCTTCGGGTTGCCTCCGGCTTCGGCCAACCTTTTGCTTTGCTTTTTTGCAAGGATTGGTACAAGTGAGACAAACTCTAAAAAATGGTCTGTTACATATTATTTAATATGTATTATTTTTAATTTAGTTTCGTTAGTTTCCGGGTTTCGCTGCCGTATAAAAGTACACTTTCCCCTGTGGCTCGAAAGATATATTTATGATAGAGCTACCCATGCCTTCGCTTTCCCTAACTTATTCTACATATGTTTGCTGCTCTCCATCCATGACCCAAGGTACTAGTCAAAGCTCTGTAGTTAATTATTATCAATGGTTATCAATTGTACAGTTTTTACTGTTTTTACCAGAGCTGCTTTATCGCCTTTTTATACAGACCACTGGGATTTATGCGGGCTGCTTCTTTTGACTTTAAATCTTTTGCAGGTGTATTGGTTAACGGCAGACCTCCACATTTCCTCTCATTGGCTCTTCTCCCATAGAATTTCACAGGCAACCAGCCTGTTACATTTATCTTATAATCT
>JAUCBJ010003912.1:0-20871 GCA_032718475.1 Nemertoderma westbladi
TACGGTACGGTACGGTACGGTACGGTACGGTACGGTACGGTACGGTACGGTACGGTACGGTACGGTACGGTACGGTACGGTACGGTACGGTACGGTACGGTACGGTACGGTACGGTACGGTACGGTACGGTACGGTACGGTACGGTACGGTACGGTACGGTACGGTACGGTACGGTACGGTACGGTACGGTACGGTACGGTACGGTACGGTACGGTACGGTACGGTACGGTACGGTACGGTACGGTACGGTACGGTACGGTACGGTACGGTACGGTACGGTACGGTACGGTACGGTACGGTACGGTACGGTACGGTACGGTACGGTACGGTACGGTACGGTACGGTACGGTACGGTACGGTACGGTACGGTACGGTACGGTACGGTACGGTACGGTACGGTACGGTACGGTACGGTACGGTACGGTACGGTACGGTACGGTACGGTACGGTACGGTACGGTACGGTACGGTACGGTACGGTACGGTACGGTACGGTACGGTACGGTACGGTACGGTACGGTACGGTACGGTACGGTACGGTACGGTACGGTACGGTACGGTACGGTACGGTACGGTACGGTACGGTACGGTACGGTACGGTACGGTACTGTACGGTACGGTACGGTACGGTACCTACTGCTGTATTGCACATTATTTACTGCTATTTACTGTTTGTTATTAATTGTATCAGTTGTTTACATATTGTTATTTGGAGAATAACGATAAACGATCAGAAACCCCGATCTTCTTGATACACTAAGGTTAGAGAGACCGGTTACATATAGCAATTGCGACTTATATTATCGTGGTTTGTAGTGAATTGAATGCTATTTTATAGGCCCTACAAATGTCGGTTGCTATTCTCTTTATATATGATTAAAATCAGTGACTATCGGCAATTCAGTGTGCAGCGGTGTGCAATAGTCTGTATGTGCTTGTCCGCGTAACAAAGCATCTCCTAAAGAATGCGCCTTATGTGTAACTTATAATCCATTCCGTTGTGTTTAGTGTAAGCCATAGCTCTGTTTATATAGATAGAGCGCCACGTCCTAAAGGAACTGCTAATATTTCCCGAAAGTGAATGATATTTGTCAGGAATTATATTAACGATCAATCGAATAGTACGGTAGGCCTGCACCGCAATCAAATTAAAGCATCCGAATCCAGTCTCCCGGGTATATCCAGCGGGTGAATGGTCGCGCATAGACTGGCTTCGGCTAATGTTGGATTTATTTGTGTCAAATACTTGTCATAGGCTAAAGTCGATTTATAACCTAGAAGACATATAGAATTGGCGGGTTAAACTGCCAAAGGTCTTAAAAGCGCGAACACTACCTAAAATAATGCCTCGCGTTTATAGCAAGCCAGAGAATAACAAGTCGGTTGTTTACGCTGCTACTCAACTGAGAAGTGTAGTGTTCGCCTAAGTCTTAATTTGTAATATTAATAATAATAATAATACTGTAATATTAATATTATAAAAAAGACGTCATAATAACGTCTTAATTTTTCTAATGTACCACTGATAGTATAATAATAATTACCCACTACGCTAATGGCAACCGCATGAATCAATGCTGCATATGGTCTGGGAGGTAGCAGATCTTATTTGTCAGAGTTTCGTAAATCCACAACATTCTAGAACACATTATGTATCCCATGAGTAGGGGGAAAATAAAAGTATGAATATACAATATCTCTATTACGCAGTTACATATCCACAAAGGAAATATTCCAGAAAGTGGGGTAATTATTAATAGAAAGATTGCCTCTAATGTACATACAAGTATGAGGATGAATTTAAACTCCCATCCTGGGTAAAATATACAACAAAATAGCAATAAGATTCAGTATTTTTAATAAATAAACCATTACACTCAATCACTCTAACTTCTGTCATCACAATTACCGTTAACAACAATTAATTGTGTCTTTTTTCATTTATTTTCTTTACCTCATTTGCATAAACACTGTGTAGACCAACTCCATCTTTCTTAGGATTCCCTTGGCCACCCTGAAGGTGCATCAAGTCATGCAGTAGATGGAAAGAGGAGCCAGCAATATAATGATAAATCGTGTACACACACCGATAATATAGCACCAGGATGGTGGTTGGTGGACTTGTCAGAAGGTTCACAACAATCCGTTGGTATGGTTACGATCTACAATCGTCAGGACTGCTGTCAGGATAGGATTATTGGAGCCCAGGTAATTTGGAATTTGTATTAATAGTGCCATATAAAAAATATGCTGAAACGGTAGTGTAGTGTAAACATTTTTTGGACACAAAGGTCGTTATGTAAAGATTAGTATCTGAAAAATGTTGGAAAGAAAGGCACAATTAGCAATCTACTTTGAAAGATTGTCAAGATTTAAAAGCAATATTGTAAGGTTTGGAAGAATGACATACATTTGATGTAAGGGGCTGCAGAGATAGTCGAGTAATTTTTTAAATCTATTATTCAAGGTCTACCTTACCAATGATGTATCAGACAGCTATCTTCGTGGAATCCAATCATCTGGAGCATATCGTTGTGGAGAAATAGCTGCAGGAGATAGTGTCATCCGAATTGATTGCAACAGCAACTCCGGTCGTTATCTGGTTGTCTTCCAACCAAGGGGTGAACCTCTAACACTGTGTGAGGTAATGATAAATTTAAGGTTCTCTATAAAGATGTTGAGTTGGTACTCATAATAAAACCGAAATACCTATTAATGTTTATGTTAATAATGCAAATATGAATAGGATATCATTCTCTGTATATTTTATATTTTCTATTTTCCTTTTATTAGATTAATTGTAAATGGTAAAGCAATACAGTAGTGCAAAGAAATTAAAATAATATATTATATTATATTATATATTAAATATACACAATAAGTATCAACCAAATAGTGCAACAGATTTCGATAGAAATCGATTCTGCTTCCAACAAATATCGTCATATCAATTAATATTATGTACCTTTTGTTGAACTCCCGTTCCCAATTATAGCTCTATTCCAGAATAGCACATTGGCATTATCTGTAGAAAGTAACCCAAAGGTTGTAAGTTTGCATCCTGGGGATCATTTTGGCACTATGGAGGATCATTGAGGAAAGACAGGCATAAGTCATCATGTTTTAAGACTTCTTTAACGCAGTTTACCCTGTCCCCCACAAATGTACGTTTAAGATCCTTCTGGCCAAGGGGATACTGGATGAGATAATTGTTGCAATCAAATATCTGTATGGTGGTTGTGCATTTCTCTACATAAAAAAGGAGACACCATGTGTAGTAATTATATATAACCGTTACCCATTCATTGTGCCTTCAGTTGGTTTATGCAGTGTAGAAGTCGAACGGTTTTCAACCGTCATCGTCAACACCAACCGCTTTGTACTTGTGCTGTATTACCAGTATCTATACTTATCAGAGATTAACAACATTAACATCAAAACTCTGTTATTACATCGGCCTTTGGCCTTTCAGTTCTCCAGCCACAGTAAGCGGACGCGGGGACACGTATCAAGAAAATAAATTGAATTGAAATTGAAATTGAAATCAAACCAAGACAAAACCTGGTCGGGATTCCCTCACCAACTCGGGGATCCCGTCACAAGCTATCACCATCCCTCCATTTTCACATCATCTGATTCAATTATTTAATTCTGATTATCATATCTGACAATGCATGGTGTGGTGACTATGAATTAAAGTGGTAAATGTCGTTGTTAAATTCCTGATGTAGTGACTGCTCCAAACATGTTATGGTTAAATTATGCAGTGACTTTTGACTACATTTATTGCAGCACAGTTTAGTCCAGGCGAAACTGGATAGTTCTAATGGTATACCGATGCTGAATAAGATTCCAAAAGTTATTAACAGCTTGCCTACCCACTATCATTTTCACATGCAGTCAGCAGGGCCTTAGTACGTTTTTAATGTTACCTTAAATATATATTAGGAGTTAATATAGGTATATAATAAACCTTCAATTAACCCTATTTGATGTCCATATTGATTCACAACTCCATGAATTTAATAATTTTCGGTGTCTTACCTTTCTTCGTTATGATAACGCCTGGAATATTATTGTATAACATATTTTAGCGCATGATTAACTGATATTTTGGTATAATATTTTGCTTTGACTTGTTTGTGCTGTCTGTATTTCTATTTTTAGGACACTTAACTATGGATAAAATGTTAAAAATATATATTTTACTTTACCAGTAAATTAATGTGTGTGTTAACAATCAGTAAAAAACATAGGAAGCCACTATAAATATTAAGGTGTGTAAATATGCCTCTAAGTTATACAATGTCTTAAATTTAGGTAGAGGTTGAACACGGACAAGCCAAGAATCTTGCACTCCATAAACCCACTGGACAGGTCAGTTATTTTAATGTTTTTTTTCAATTTTAATATTTATTTTGCAAGTTATGTTGTACTGATATGCCTGCCTATGATGTATAGCTTTATCTCACACAACAGTCTAATTTGTATCATTTAATTTTAAATGGTACTCTTTTTGAATTTTATAGATGGTAGTAGTGCCTCTTTATTATATTAGTAACATCAACATAATGGAAAAATATATAGAGTTGAATATTGGACAACATGCCTATGTCTAAACCATTGCATATTCTTCCAAATTATAGTATATTAAATCCTTTTACCTCAAACAGATGGAATTATGTATAAATAATGATGTTACTGCAAAAAATACGAACTATTTTTTTTTCAGGATAACCTTGGCCACCCTGATGGTGCTTCAAGTCATGCGGTAGATGGAAAGAGGAGCCAGCAATATCATGATAAATCATGTACACACACTGATAATATAGCACCCGGATGGTGGTGGGTGGACTTGTCAGAAGGTTCACAACAATCCGTTGGTATGGTTACGATCTACAATCGCCAGGACTGCTGTCAGGATAGAATTATTGGTGCCCAGGTAATTTGGAATTCCCATTGATATAGTGGTGTGTAGAAAATATGCTGCAAAGGTGTACTTTGTACATTGACAACATATGAAACTACTACTACTACTACTACTAGGATCGGCATGCTGCATTGCAGCTGCATTTTTAAGAATGCTGTGCCGGCTTATCGACAAAATTGCACCGCCACAACTCCCTATCACCCATGACATTTGCTAGATCATCCGCATCTTCAAGCCAGTGTCCTTTAAGATGCGTCTCAAGAAAGTCATGGGCTGTCCACCATGCTTATTCACTCCATGAGGCTGCCAAATTACAAGATTATGCACTGGTTGGTCCTCACGGCGAAAGCGATGTCCTGCAAAGCGGAGGCGATTTTGTTCTAGTGTCAAGCTTGGGGGAACCAATGAGACACCTCCAATGTTATATAGTGTCTGGTTGGAGATGTGTGCATTGTACTTGGCACAATGAACCCGGCGTAGCATTCTTGTGAATGTGCCATCTAGAGATTTGGTGTCCTCAGCAGTTAGAGCCCAGCATGGACTCCCATAGAGGACTACTGGAACTACTGCTGCTCTAAATAATCGGACCTTAAGTTTCCGAATAATTCTCGGCGACTTCCAAATCCTGGAAAGGCTATTCAAGGCTGCCCAGCCCATGCCTTTCCCTTATGTATTCGAAGGTCCTCACCTGACTTCCGGATCCATGATCCCAGGTAGCAGAAGTCGTCCACATGCTCAAGCATACCATCTTTTGAGCTTATGCTCATCCAAACAGAGACTTGCTGAGGACTTTCAAAGTTAACTGTCAAAATTTTGGTCTTTCTGGAGTTAATAAAAAGACCAACACTAGAAGCAGCATGTTCTAATGAGCTGAGGAGCCGTTGGGCTCCATCTAGTGATTCTGAGAGTACTCATAAGTCATCAGCAAAGTCTAGATCAGTTATGTACTTGGCAGGATTTCCTCGACTTCTGGAGCCAGTAGGTGGAGTATTCATCCATCACCCCATCATCATTATGATGATCTAAGGACATGCGTAGAACATAGTTAACCACAATTATGACCAAGAATGGTGCAAGTGTGTCTCCCTGGAGGACGCCCCATAACACTTCAAATGGTTCTGTGTCACCGTCAACAGTAGACACAAATGTTGTCGAACCATCATATACTGATCTGATTGCTGCAATAATTTCATCAGGAATCCCATATAATGAAAGTATGCTGAACATACGTGAGCGAGAGACTGAATCAAAGGCCTTGAAGAAATCAACAAAGATAACAGCCAGATGCCTGTCTTTCTTTTTTTGATAACTCTTCAATTATCCTTCTAAGTGCTAAAATGGGCTCCTTGGTCCCACGATCTTTACGGAACCCATTCTGATTTTCACGGAGCAGTCTCTCAATGATTTCTCTCCTGATGCGATTTAATAGAATTCTATTGTATAGCTTTGCAGCAATCGAGATCAATGAGATTCCCCGAAAAGAACCACAGAGTGTTAGGTTGCCCTTCTTGGGAACTGGCACCAACTTATTTGTTTTTATTTCTTGTGGGACTCTTGTTGTATGGTGCATGTCTACTATGATGGGATAGATGAACTTTAAACACTCAGGTATTTTAAAGACCTCAGGGGGAACACCATCTACTCCACTGGCACGATTGGTCTTAATGCTCTTTGCAGCAGCCTTCACTTCTGCAAAGGAGATATCGCCAATAGGAATATCTGGGAGTACAACAGACTCAGACACTTTTACTTCTATAAAGTTATCAGGAAATACCCAGGCATTATTGAGGAGCTTTTCAAAGTGGGCCTTCCAACCATTGAGGCGATCGGCTGGTGATTCAGCCTTAACCTTGGTGGTTGGTTGGATTTTCCGCCCAGTAAGCAAGTTGATCGATTTCCATGCCTGGGATGATTGTCTGCTGTCGTCAGCATCATTGATGGCATCAACCTGTTGGTTTATTAGCTCCTGTAGATTAACAGAGTACTGCCTGTTCAGGAACCTAGATGCAGCCTTAACTGCATTCTTGGCCGCTGTAGTCTGTTTGAGTCGGGACTCTTTCTGTGCCTTATATAGGTAATTTCGGCACTTCTGGATTTTGTTGTCAGTCCAGGGGTCCCTTTTCCTGTTTCGAGGGTATACAGGAACTGTTTCTGCAGCTGCTAACTTAACTGCTTCTGTGAAGGCAGTATAGCCCTCGCAGTGATCTGCCGCCTCAGAGGCAAGAACCTCATACCTGTTGCTCAGCTGTAGTGTGAAGCTGGATCTCACACTTGGCTGTTGCAACAGAGAGGACCAGTCATGCTGCGGCAAGGCAGATTTCGTGGTTCTGCTAGCATGCAGACTAAGTCTTACCTTGGCCACAATAAGGCGGTGATCACTGGAGAAGGGTCGAAGTGTAAATGCATTACAGTCTTGTATAGAGCTCCTGTACTTCCTACGAAACAGAATAGGGTCTATCTGGGACTTGTGACCACTGAGTCAACTATGAGTCCATAGCTTTCCAGTTCGCTTCTTGAACTGGGTTCCAGCCGAAAACAATCCATTTCCAGAGATAAAATCCTGAAGATGGACGGAATTTCGGTTGACACTATTGCTATAGACCCAGGGCGATGTAGGTGATTGATGCAGACTTGCATTAAAGTCTCCCAGGAATGTTAAGAATGCATGCTGATCCACTCCATCAGTAGCTGCATGTAGATTGTGGTAGAAATTTTCCACCTCCTCTACAGGGTTGGAGAGTAGCACACAATCAGAACCACCTTAGGAAACTTCTTAGCCAGTCTTCCAGAACATGAGAAGTGGCAACGGATGATGCGGTTAGCTGCGGATGACGCGGATGCTGCATGTGCAGTTGGATTCATCAATAGACCAATACTACCATTGCCACTATCATCTGCTGACGCCAGGGCGAGTCGCCAACCGCCCCCCATGTCCTTAATCAGAACCTCATCAGTCTGTCCAGTCTGCATTCGGTGCTCTTGAACACCCGATTGTGTCCGGTAATTCCACTGGCCTCTAGTGGCATTACTAATGTAATCCATAGTGGTGGGTTGGGGGGTGCTTTTTTCCCGACTCAGCTCTCGAGGCAAATACCACACCCTGGTTTGCCATTCCACAGGGTGGGTGTCGCAGTGGAGTCAGATATGAGGCCCATCACCCATATCTACACTATCGCACATGACCCACCATTGGCTGTGCAGCTCATCTGCTGGGTCATGCCCTGTACCCCTGCTGCCAGGTGCAGGTCACAGTGAAGTGCACTCAGAGTGAACATGAGAACACTCTACTCCTGACCAGCCATTGGTAGATCACCATCTGCCTGGTCAGGCCATATACTCCTGCAGCCAAGTATATGGGTCCTTAATCCAGGACCAACGGCGTCCTTATCCCAGAACGAAGGGGGTCCTAGTTACAGGACCAGATTTGCCCTTGTAAGATGGTCTATGCAGCTATAGGTGGCACCTCCTTTATGCTGCATTGAGGTGGCAAGTTTTCTTGATCAATGACCTAGAATACCTGACCCGACCATATAAAACATATGAAACAAGTTTGTTCAAAGTGATAACTGCGAAAATGTAAAAATCACTGTGCCATCGATCTATATTGTAACCAGAAATGCTTGCAATATTTAAAGGTTTAACAGTCAGTTTATTGCAGAGATTGTATAGTTATATCATGTCACGTCAAACTTTAAGGGGTATTGGTCAAAAATGTCGCGATATTTTTACATGCAAGATTATCAATATTTTTCAACATGCAACATTTTTGCTTGCGACATTTTTCATGTCTCGATATTTTCAATGTAACTACATATTGAAATAGTCTGAAATATTTCTTAATTATTTTTTTCAAGTATTTCTTCTTTAGTGGATATTATTTGTATATATTTAATACTTAAGGTTTACCTTACCAACGATGTATCTGACAGCTACCTCTGTGAAATTGAGGATACAGAAGCTTTCCTTTGTGGAGATATAACTGAGGGAGATAGTATCATCAGAATTGATTGTAACAGCAACTCCGGTCGTTATCTGGTTATCTTCCAACCAATGTGCGAACCTCTAACACTGTGTGAGGTAATGATAAATTTAAGGTTCTATATAAAGATGTTGAGTGGGCCCTCATAATAAAAGTAAATTACAAAATTTTCTACCCAATCTCAGGGCAGAGTTGTCTTTGCTTAAAAGCATGTGTAGTGTTTTAAGCTCCATAAATGTAGATATACTACACACCCCCTGGTTCATGTCTACAAAAGTTTATCTAAAGACATAACCAATCAATTGAAGGGTTTTATAAATATCTATCTATGCCTGATAAAAGTTTGTTGTGTTCTTTATATGATCACTTCTTCGCCTGACGATGGTTTCATTTATCTCTGAATCTGAGGATTCATTAGATGTTTATTTGTGTTTCACTCCTGATCCCATAAGTCGTAATAAAACGTCTGCTACGTCTAAGAAAAGACCCTGATTGTAACCAGACAGTATAAGTTCAGTGATTAGTTCAGTACAGATTAGTAACCCTATTTGATGTCCATATTGATTCACAACTCCATGAATTTAATAATTGCCTTGATGTCTGACCTTTCTACGTTATGATAACGCCCTGATTATTTTTGGATAATATATCTTTAGCTATGCTTACCTAATATTATTATATAATATTTTGCTTTGACTTGTTCGTGCTGTTTTTGTTTTTGGTTACAAATTCGTGTTTCTATTTTACGGACAGTTAACTATGGATTAAATGTTAAATATATATATTATATTTTATTCCAAAATTGTAATATTACTCAACACCGTTAGTATTAACAGCGAGTTGTTAAAAGCAATTTACAACTTTTGGGAATATTACAGCATTATATTGGCCTGTACATTTAGTATTGTAATTGGTGTTCGTAGTTAAGTAATGTCCCCTCAGTGGACATTACTTAACGCCGTCAATGGTTACCACGTAAACAATAGGTGGTATTTGCCTGACAGCCAGATAGGCCTACTGCATTACCTACCGGTAGGCAGGGTATAGCATTAATAACCAGTAGCTATAAACTATTAATATGGCTCCAAACGCCACCATAAATATAAGCTAAATTATTTATAACATAATTTATGTCATTTTTACATTTATTTATACAGCAACTAATATAATTTGTGCAGTTTCTATCACTTATAATGTATATGTACAATCATTTCGTAATGTTAAAATTTTGGAATAAAACTACATACATACTTGTCACAAAGTACTTTACGGTGTTCTGATCCTCGTGTCATTATTTTCACTCACTCAAAAACGTTCGTTCGTGTAACAAAGCCACTCTGATCATCACACTGTAAAGTGCTACTTTATACACAAGTATGTAAATAGTTATTACCTGTAAATTAATGTGTAATCAATCGGTAAAAAATCAGTCAGTAATAAACATAGTAAGCCACTAACAAATAATAAGGTGTGTTGTGATGATATGCCTCAAATTTTACAATGTCTTAAAAAATTTATCTTAAATTTAGGTCGAGGTTGAACGTGGACATCCCAAGAATCTTGCACAAGACAAACCAACTGGACAGGTCAGTTATTATATGTTTTTTGTTCTGATATGCCTATGGTGTGTAGCTATACCTCAAACAACAGTGTAATTTGTATCTTTTAATTATAAAACGGATGATATGCCTAAACCTGCACATTCCTCCAAATTAATGTTTAATATATATTTTTACTTAAAACAGATTGAATTATGTATAAATAATGAGGGTATTGCAAATATCAACTCTTTTTTATTTTTTTTTTCACAGGATTCCCTTGGCCACCCTGAAGGTGCTTCAAGTCATGCAGTAGATGGAAAGAGGAGCCAGCAATATCATGATAAATCGTGTACACACACTGATGGTATAGCACCAGGATGGTGGTGGGTGGACTTGTCAGAAGGTTCTCAACAATCCGTTGGTATGGTTACGATCTACAATCGTCAGGACTGCTGTCAGGATAGGATTATTGGAGCCCAGGTAATTTGGAATTTGTATTAGTAGTGCCATATAAAAAATATGCTGAAACGCGGTAGTGTAGTGTAAAATTTTTTTGGACACAAAGATCGTTATGTAAAGATTAGTAACTGGAAAATGTTGGAAAGAAAGGCACAAATAGCAATCTACTTTGAAAGATTGTCAAGATTTAAAAGCAATATTGTCAGGTTTGGAAGAGTGACATACATTTGATGTAAGGGGTTGCAGAGATAGTCGAGTAATTTTTTAAATCTATTATTCAAGGTCTACCTTACCAATGATGTATCAGACAGCTATCTTCGTGGAATCCAATCATCTGGAGCATATCGTTGTGGAGAAATAGCTGCAGGAGATAGTGTCATCCGAATTGATTGCAACAGCAACTCCGGTCGTTATCTGGTTGTCTTCCAACCAAGGGGTGAACCTCTAACACTGTGTGAGGTAATGATTAATTTAAGGTTCTCTATAAAGATGTTGAGTTGGTACTTATAATAAAACCGAAATACCTATTAATGTTTATGTTAATAATGCAAATCTGAATAGGATATAATTCTCTGTATATTTTCTATTTTCCTTTTATTATATTAATTGTCTATATCAATAATGATAAAGCAATACAGTAGTGTAAAGAAATTAAAATAATATATTATATTATATATTAAATATACACAATAAGTATCAACCAAATTGTGCAACAGATTTCGAATGAAATCGATTCTGCTTCCAACAAATATCGTCATATCAATTAATATTATGTTCCTTTTGTTGAACTCCCGTTCCAAATTATAGCTCTATTCCAGAATAGCACATTGGCATTATCTGTAGAAAGTAACCCAAAAGGTGTAAGTTTGCATCCTGGAGATCATTTTGGCACTATGGAGGATCAGTGAGGAAAGACAGGCATAAGTCATCATGTTTTAAGACTTCTTTTACGCAGTTTACGCTGTCCCCCTCAAATGTACGTCTAAGATCCTTCTGGCCAAGGGGATACTGGATGAGATAATTGTTGCAATCAAATATCTGTATGGTGGTTGTGCATTTCTTTACATAAAAAAGGAGATACCAATCCCTTTTTGAAATGTTATGAGGTCTCCTTGAATAGTAAACATATGCACCTTTCCTCTTCATTACTGTGGTGAACTATCAGCTGTGAATATCTCTCTGCCAACATAATATAAATAAGGTAGAATTAGAACCAACAAGAAGTTGTAGAAGTATTGGAAAACCTTCAATGCACTTGTCAAAAACCACAACGTTGCTGATGTTCTGGCCTGCGTTTAATGTCAGAAACATTGGATAGTGCCTGCATACAGGCTACTCCGTAGTTTAGAAATGGCAACAACCATTGTTGACTTATTCGTAACAGCTACAAAGAATACAATTCTGACAGAAAACTTGGATTACCCTCAGTACGTCATCTACCATCACTATTTAAAGTTGCTGGATGGCCCTACTTGTTCATGTATACGAATTCTGGTGCGGATCTTGGATTCAGATATCTTTGGGAGATCGCTGAATATTAAAAACCGAGGTATTGTCATTAAATAATTTACCAAGGGTCTATAAATCGCCTGGAATCACACCTTTCTTGAAGTTACATTTATTGTTGTGCAGGAGGAGTAAAACCTGAGATGTTATATGATGGGGTGAATATATGTATGTAACCTTGCACCTAAACTATCCCTCCATTTTCTCATAATCTGTTTCAATTATTTTATTCTGAATATCAAATCTGACAACGCATGGTTACTATGTAATAAAGTAATAAATGTCATTATTTAATGCCTGATGTAGTGACTACTCCAAACATGTTATGGTTAAATTATTCAGTGACTGTTGACTACATTTATTGGAGCACAGTTTAGTCCAGGCGAAACTGGATAGTTCTAACGGTATACCTACCTATGCTGTATAAGATATCAAAAGTTACTAACAGGTTGCCTACCACTATCATTCTCACATGCAGTCAGCAGGGCCTTAGTACGTTTTTAATGTTACCATAAATTTATATTTGGAGTTAATATAGGCATATAATAAACCTTAAATTAACCCTATTTGATGTCCATATTGATTCACAACTCCATGAATTTAATAATTGCCATGATGTTTGACCTTTCTACGTTATGATAACTCCCTGATTATTTTTGGATAATATATCTTTAGACATGCTTACCTAATATTTTTATATAATATTTTGCTTTGACTTGTTCGTGCTGTTTTTGTTTTGTTTTCAAATTCTTGTTTCTATTTTACGGACAGTTAACTATGGATTAAATGTTAAATATATATATTATATTTCACCTGTAGTTTAATGTGTAATTAATCAGTAAATATCAGTCAGTAAAAAACATAGTAAGCCACTAACAAATAATAAGGTGTGTTGTGATGATATGCCTCAAATTTTACAATGTCTTAAAAATTTATCTTAAATTTAGGTCGAGGTTGAACGTGGACATCCCAAGAATCTTGCACAAGACAAACCAACTGGACAGGTCAGTTATTTTATGTCTTTTGTTCTGATATGCCTGTGGTGTGTAGCTATACCTCAAACAACAGTGTAATTTGTATCTTTTAATTATAAAACGGATGATATGCCTAAACCTGCACATTCCTCCAAGTTAATGTTTAATATATATTTTTACTTAAAACAGATTGAATTATGTATAAATAATGAGGGTATTGCAAATATCAACTCTTTTTTCTTTTTTTTTTCACAGGATTCCCTTGGCCACCCTGAAGGTGCTTCAAGTCATGCAGTAGATGGAAAGAGGAGCCAGCAATATCATGATAAATCGTGTACACACACTGATGGTATAGCACCAGGATGGTGGTGGGTGGACTTGTCAGAAGGTTCTCAACAATCCGTTGGTATGGTTACGATCTACAATCGTCAGGACTGCTGTCAGGATAGGATTATTGGAGCCCAGGTAATTTGGAATTTGTATTAGTAGTGCCATATAAAAAATATGCTGAAACGCGGTAGTGTAGTGTAAAAATTTTTTGGACACAAAGATCGTTATGTAAAGATTAGTAACTGGAAAATGTTGGAAAGAAAGGCACAAATAGCAATCTACTTTGAAAGATTGTCAAGATTTAAAAGCAATATTGTCAGGTTTGGAAGAGTGACATACATTTGATGTAAGGGGCTGCAGAGATAGTCGAGTAATTTTTTAAATCTATTATTCAAGGTCTACCTTACCAATGATGTATCGGACAGCTATCTTCGTGGAATCCAATCATCTGGAGCATATCATTGTGGAGAAATAGCTGCAGGAGATAGTGTCATCCGAATTGATTGCAACAGCAACTCCGGTCGTTATCTGGTTGTCTTCCAACCAAGGGGTGAACCTCTAACACTGTGTGAGGTAATGATTAATTTAAGGTTCTCTATAAAGATGTTGAGTTGGCCCTCATAATAAAACCGAAATACCTATTAAAGTTTATGTTAATAATGCAAATCTGAATAGGATATAATTCTCTGTATATTTTCTATTTTCCTTTTATTATATTAATTGTCTATATCAATAATGATAAAGCAATACAGTAGTGTAAAGAAATTAAAATAATATATTATATTATATATTAAATATACACAATAAGTATCAACCAAATGGTGCAACAGATTTCGATAGAAGTCGATTCTGCTTCCAACAAATATCGTCATATCAATTAAAATTATGTTCCTTTTGTTGAACTCCCGTTCCCAATTATAGCTCTATTCCAGAATAGCACATTGGCATTATCTGTAGAAAGTAACCCAAAGGTTGTAAGTTTGCATCCTGGGGATCATTTTGGCACTATGGAGGATCAGTGAGGAAAGACAGGCATAAGTCATCATGTTTTAAGACTTCTTTTACGCAGTTTACGCTGTCCCCTCAAATGTACGTCTAAGATCCTTCTGGCCAAGGGGATACTGGATGAGATAATTGTTGCAATCAAATATCTGTATGGTGGTTGTGCATTTCTTTACATAAAAAAGGAGATACCAATCCCTTTTTGAAATGTTATGAGGTCTCCTTGAATAGTAAACATATGCACCTCTCCTCTTCATTACTGTGGTGAACTATCAGCTGTGAATATCTCTCTGCCAACATAATATAAATAAGGTAGAATTAGAACCACCAAGAAGTTGTAGAAGTATTGGAAAACCTTCAATGCACTTGTCAAAAACCACAACGTTGCTGATGTTCTGGCCTGGGTTTAATGTCAGAAACATTGGATAGTGCCTGCATACAGGCTACTCCGTAGTTTAGAACTGGCAACAACCATTGTTGGCTTATTCGTAACAGCTACAAAGAATACAATTCTGACAGAAAACTTGGATTACCCTCAGTACGTCGTCTACCATCACTATTTTAAGTTGCTGGATGGCCCTACTTGTTCATGTATACGAATTCTGGTGCGGATCTTGGATTCAGATATCTTTGGGAGACCTCTGAATATTAAAAACCGAGGTATTGTCATTAAATAATTTACCAAGGGTCTATAAATCGCCTGGAATCACACCTTTCTGGAAGGTAAATTTATTGTTGTGCAGGAGGAGTAAAACCTGAGATGTTATATGACGGGGTGAATATATGTATGTAACCCTGCACCTAAACTATCCCTCCATTTTCTCATAATCTGTTTCAATTATTTAATTCTGAATATCAAATCTGACAACGCATGGTTAATATGCAATAAAGTAACAAATGTCATTATTAAATGCCTGATGTAGTGACTGTTCCAAACATGTTATGGTTAAATTATTCAGTGACTGTTGACTACATTTATTGCAGCACAGTTTAGTCCCGGGGAAAATGGATAGTTCTACTGGTATACCTACCTATGCTGTATAAGATACCAAAAGTTACTAACAGGTTGCCTACCACTATCATTCTCACATGCAGTCAGCAGGGCCTTAGTACGTTTTTAATGTTACCATAAATTTATATTTGGAGTTAATATAGGCATATAATAAACCTTCAATTAACCTTATTTGATGTCCATATTGATTCACAACTCCATGATTTAAGAATTGCCATGATGTCTGACCTTTCTACGTTATGATAACGCCCTGATTATTTTTGGATAATATATCTTTAGCCATGCTTACCTAATATTTTTATATAATATTTTGCTTTGACTTGTTCGTGCTGTTTTTGTTTTGTTTACAAATTCTGTGTTTCTATTTTACGGACAGTTAACTATGGATTAAATGTTAAATATATATATTATATTTTACCTGTAATTTAATGTGTAATTAATCAGTAAATATCAGTCAGTAAAAAACATAGTAAGCCACTAACAAATAATAAGGTGTGTTGTGATGATATGCCTCAAATTTTACAATGTCTTAAAAATTTATCTTAAATTTAGGTCGAGGTTGAACGTGGACATCCCAAGAATCTTGCACAAGACAAACCAACTGGACAGGTCAGTTATTTCATGTTTTTTGTTCTGATATGCCTATGGTGTGTAGCTATACCTCAAACAACAGTGTAATTTGTATCTTTTAATTATAAAACGGATGATATGCCTAAACCTGCACATTCCTCCAAATTAATGTTTAATATATATTTTTACTTAAAACAGATTGAATTATGTATAAATAATGAGGGTATTGCAAATATCAACTCTTTTTTCTTTTTTTTTTCACAGGATTCCCTTGGCCACCCTGAAGGTGCTTCAAGTCATGCAGTAGATGGAAAGAGGAGCCAGCAATATCATGATAAATCGTGTACACACACTGATGGTATAGCACCAGGATGGTGGTGGGTGGACTTGTCAGAAGGTTCTCAACAATCCGTTGGTATGGTTACGATCTACAATCGTCAGGACTGCTGTCAGGATAGGATTATTGGAGCCCAGGTAATTTGGAATTTGTATTAGTAGTGCCATATAAAAAATATGCTGAAACGCGGTAGTGTAGTGTAAAATTTTTTTGGACACAAAGATCGTTATGTAAAGATTAGTAACTGGAAAATGTTGGAAAGAAAGGCACAAATAGCAATCTACTTTGAAAGATTGTCAAGATTTAAAAGCAATATTGTCAGGTTTGGAAGAGTGACATACATTTGATGTAAGGGGTTGCAGAGATAGTCGAGTAATTTTTTAAATCTATTATTCAAGGTCTACCTTACCAATGATGTATCGGACAGCTATCTTCGTGGAATCCAATCATCTGGAGCATATCGTTGTGGAGAAATAGCTGCAGGAGATAGTGTCATCCGAATTGATTGCAACAGCAACTCCGGTCGTTATCTGGTTGTCTTCCAACCAAGGGGTGAACCTCTAACACTGTGTGAGGTAATGATTAATTTAAGGTTCTCTATAAAGATGTTGAGTTGGCCCTCATAATAAAACCGAAATACCTATTAATGTTTATGTTAATAATGCAAATCTGAATAGGATATAATTCTCTGTATATTTTCTATTTTCCTTTTATTATATTAATTGTCTATATCAATAATGATAAAGCAATACAGTAGTGTAAAGAAATTAAAATAATATATTATATTATATATTAAATATACACAATAAGTATCAACCAAATGGTGCAACAGATTTCGATAGAAGTCGATTCTGCTTCCAACAAATATCGTCATATCAATTAAAATTATGTTCCTTTTGTTGAACTCCCGTTCCCAATTATAGCTCTATTCCAGAATAGCACATTGGCATTATCTGTAGAAAGTAACCCAAAGGTTGTAAGTTTGCATCCTGGGGATCATTTTGGCACTATGGAGGATCAGTGAGGAAAGACAGGCATAAGTCATCATGTTTTAAGACTTCTTTTACGCAGTTTACGCTGTCCCCTCAAATGTACGTCTAAGATCCTTCTGGCCAAGGGGATACTGGATGAGATAATTGTTGCAATCAAATATCTGTATGGTGGTTGTGCATTTCTTTACATAAAAAAGGAGATACCAATCCCTTTTTGAAATGTTATGAGGTCTCCTTGAATAGTAAACATATGCACCTCTCCTCTTCATTACTGTGGTGAACTATCAGCTGTGAATATCTCTCTGCCAACATAATATAAATAAGGTAGAATTAGAACCACCAAGAAGTTGTAGAAGTATTGGAAAACCTTCAATGCACTTGTCAAAAACCACAACGTTGCTGATGTTCTGGCCTGGGTTTAATGTCAGAAACATTGGATAGTGCCTGCATACAGGCTACTCCGTAGTTTAGAACTGGCAACAACCATTGTTGGCTTATTCGTAACAGCTACAAAGAATACAATTCTGACAGAAAACTTGGATTACCCTCAGTACGTCGTCTACCATCACTATTTTAAGTTGCTGGATGGCCCTACTTGTTCATGTATACGAATTCTGGTGCGGATCTTGGATTCAGATATCTTTGGGAGACCTCTGAATATTAAAAACCGAGGTATTGTCATTAAATAATTTACCAAGGGTCTATAAATCGCCTGGAATCACACCTTTCTGGAAGGTAAATTTATTGTTGTGCAGGAGGAGTAAAACCTGAGATGTTATATGACGGGGTGAATATATGTATGTAACCCTGCACCTAAACTATCCCTCCATTTTCTCATAATCTGTTTCAATTATTTAATTCTGAATATCAAATCTGACAACGCATGGTTAATATGCAATAAAGTAACAAATGTCATTATTAAATGCCTGATGTAGTGACTGTTCCAAACATGTTATGGTTAAATTATTCAGTGACTGTTGACTACATTTATTGCAGCACAGTTTAGTCCCGGGGAAAATGGATAGTTCTACTGGTATACCTACCTATGCTGTATAAGATACCAAAAGTTACTAACAGGTTGCCTACCACTATCATTCTCACATGCAGTCAGCAGGGCCTTAGTACGTTTTTAATGTTACCATAAATTTATATTTGGAGTTAATATAGGCATATAATAAACCTTCAATTAACCTTATTTGATGTCCATATTGATTCACAACTCCATGATTTAAGAATTGCCATGATGTCTGACCTTTCTACGTTATGATAACGCCCTGATTATTTTTGGATAATATATCTTTAGCCATGCTTACCTAATATTTTTATATAATATTTTGCTTTGACTTGTTCGTGCTGTTTTTGTTTTGTTTACAAATTTGTGTTTCTATTTTACGGACAGTTAACTATGGATTAAATGTTAAATATATATATTATATTTTACCTGTAATTTAATGTGTAATTAATCAGTAAATATCAGTCAGTAAAAAACATAGTAAGCCAATAACAAATAATAAGGTGTGTTGTGATGATATGCCTCAAATTTTACAATGTCTTAAAAATTTATCTTAAATTTAGGTCGAGGTTGAACGTGGACATCCCAAGAATCTTGCACAAGACAAACCAACTGGACAGGTCAGTTATTTCATGTTTTTTGTTCTGATATGCCTATGGTGTGTAGCTATACCTCAAACAACAGTGTAATTTGTATCTTTTAATTATAAAACGGATGATATGCCTAAACCTGCACATTCCTCCAAATTAATGTTTAATATATATTTTTACTTAAAACAGATTGAATTATGTATAAATAATGAGGGTATTGCAAATATCAACTCTTTTTTCTTTTTTTTTTCTTAGGATTCCCTTGGCCACCCTGAAGGTGCTTCAAGTCATGCGGTAGATGGAAAGAGGAGCCAGCAATATCATGATAAATCGTGTACACACACCGATAATATAGCACCAGGATGGTGGTGGGTGGACTTGTCAGAAGGTTCACAACAATCCGTTGGTATGGTTACGATCTACAATCGTCAGGACTGCTGTCAGGATAGGATTATTGGAGCCCAGGTAATTTGGAATTTGTATTAGTAGTGCCATATAAACAATATGCTGAAACGCGGTAGTGTACTGTAAAATTTTTTTGGACACATGGGTCGTTATGTAAAGATTAGTAACTGGAAAATGTTGGAAAGAAAGGCACAAATAGCAATCTACTTTGAAAGATTGTCAAGATTTAATGCAATATTGTCAGGTTTGGAAGAGTGACATACATTTGATGTAAGGGGTTGCAGAGATTGTCAAGTAATTTTTTAAATCTATTATTCTAGGTCTACCTTGCCAATGATGTATCAGACAGCTATCTTCGTGGAATCCAATCATCTGGAGCATATCGTTGTGGAGAAATAGCTGCAGGAGATAGTGTCATCCGAATTGATTGCAACAGCAACTCCGGTCGTTATCTGGTAGTCTTCCAACCAAGGGGTGAACCTCTAACACTGTGTGAGGTAATGATTAATTTAAGGTTCTCTATAAAGATGTTGAGTTGGTACTCATAATAAAACCGAAATACCTATTAATGTTTATGTTAATAATGCAAATCTGAATAGGATATAATTCTCTGTATATTTTTTATTTTCCTTTTATTATATTAATTATCTATGTCTATATCAATAATGATAAAGCAATACAGTAGTAGTGTTAAAGAAATTAAAATAATATATTATATTATATTATATATTAAATATACACAATAAGTATCAACCAAATGGTGCAACAGATTTCGATAGAAATCGATTCTGCTTCCAACAAATATCGTCATATCAATTAATATTATGTTCCTTTTGTTGAACTCCCGTTCCAAATTATAGCTCTATTCCAGAATAGCACATTGGCATTATCTGTAGAAAGTAACCCAAAGGTTGTAAGTTTGCTTCATGGGGATCATTTTGGCACTATGGAGGTTCATTGAGGAAAGACAGGCATAAGTCATCATGTTTTAAGACTTCTTTTACGCAGTTTACGCTGTCCCCCTCAAATGTACGTCTAAGATCCTTCTGGCCAAGGGGATACTGGATGATATAATTATTGCAATCAAATATCCGTATGGTGGTTGTGCATTTCTCTACATAAAAAAGGAGATACCAATCCATTTTTGAAATGTTATGAGGTCTCCTTGAATAGTAAACATATGCACCTTTCCTCTTCATTACTGTGGTGAACTATCAGCTGTGAATATCTCT
>JAUCBJ010003913.1:0-19988 GCA_032718475.1 Nemertoderma westbladi
TGAACTGATTAAAATCATTTACAAGGGATCCTCTTGGTGGTGCTTGAGAGAAGTAGAAGTAGAAAAGAAGTAGTGACGCTGTGATGGGTTACATGTCACATAATATTGCATGGTAGTTTTATACTTAAAATTATTTTATAAATGAAACTTCAATTTTGCATTAATATAGCTCGCCCTGATTAACACGTGCTGTTTTGATATGTCGTTTTTTGAATTCATCTCAAAAAGTAGAACATTTTTAAAAAAAAATTTTTAATTTCGACATCTTTTAAGTGTATTTTTCTGAAAAAAGGAATTTTTTTTAACACGTTTTCTGCAAAATCACTTTTCTGAGGATTGAACCCTTTCTATGTGACGTCACACATTTATTGGTACAGTGCATTATAACCAATCTACTGTGCATGAGTCATTAAGAGATGCTCATTGGGGTGAACAGTTTGCTGATAAGACTGTGAATGAGACTTGGTGCGATTTGAAGTCTGAGCTACTTGAAGGTCAAGATAAATTTGTCCCAACTACAAGTCGTTCAAGTACAGTAGTTTTAAACAACCATGGATGTGCCATTTAGAGATATGGCGGTGGCGCTCATTTCCCACAGACCGGAGTTGAGACAGATACGTGCGGGCTAGGCAGTATGCAGGTAGGGCGTGTTGGAAAGCTAAACGGGACCACGAAGGGCATATAGCCGATCTTTTTAGATCAAACACCAAAGTTTTTTGGAAATATGTTAACTCTAAAAGGAAAACCAGATGTCCAGTAGGCCCATTGCATAGTGAGGGTGAATCTGTGAGTTCAGAAACTGGTATGGCGGAAATATTCAGCAATACATTTTCCGATGTATTAGCCGATGACAACAATATTCCATGTGACTACAGACCTAACATCTCAAATATCACTACAAACCTCCCACCTTTGGAACATATTCATTTTTCTGTTGATGATGTACTGGACTCCCTGAGTGATCTAAATCCTAATAAGTCTGCTGGCCCAGATCTTCTTCATAGTAGTAGGGTTCTTAAAGGACTGGCAGCTGTGATTGATGTTCCGTGTCATAGTATATTTTAGGATGTCCTTTGATACAGGTGAAGTGCCTGATATTGGCATTTTGCAATTATTAATCCGCTACCTAAGAAACCCCCTAGACACAATCCGGAAAACTACCGTCCTATCTCCCTCACATGCATCTTGGAAAAGTTTGTGAGAAGTTTGTAAGAGATGCTTTGGTAAACCATTTCGAATCAAACAACCTATCCACCGACTCACAACATGGAGGAATGTCCCACCGTTCCACAGTTACCCAACTATTGGAAGTACTAGAAGATTTTAGTACATATGTAGACGACCTCCACACTCTCGGAGCCGATGTAGTATATCTCGAATTGTGTCGTGCCTTTGATATTGTATCGCACAAACTGCTTCTCCAAAAGTTGAACACATGGAATCCGAGGTAGTGTGGCACAATGGATCAGCAATCTCCTCTCTAATCATTCCCAATGTGAACTTGTAAATGTTGTACTAAGTAGTTCCCGTATGGTCTCCAGTGGTGTCCCGCAAGGAACGGTGACTGCCCCTATTTTGTTCCTAATATTTGTGAATGAAATTCCTGATGTCGTATCGTCCATTTGCAAGGTGTTTGTTGATGACACCAAGATTTACAGGCCAATCCACAGTTCTGCAGATGTTGATTGTCTCCAGGTGAATTAGATTCACTTGCTGATTGGGGAAATCGTTGGCATCTTAAGTTCAACCCAGCTAAGTGTAAAGTTGTTCATCTTGGACGTAAGAATCCGCAGTCATCACCCCTACCTCCTGGCACCGACGGCACGTGATTGGCTCCAGGTGCTCCCCATCGCTTCCCTGGGGCTCCGTCTTAGCGACGACCAGGTCCGGATCGGCACCGCCATCCGTCTCGGCGCGCCAGTCTGTGCCGAGCATTCTTGTCAAGGCTGTGATGCCGTAGTCGACACAAGTGGGACTCATGGTCTCAGCTGCCTCCACAACTGTGGTAAATACTCCCGCCACGCTGAGGCCAACGATGTGATCCACCGCGCCCTGTCATCTGCCGGTATATCATCCACCCTCGAGCCCCGCGACCTCTGCAAGGATGGCCGGAAACCAGACGGTATGTCTGTCGCCCCTTGGCACCAAGGACGTAGCCTCGTTTGGGACTTCACCTGCCGGGATACCTTAGCCCAATCCTATCTCCCGATTACATCGATAACCGAAGGGGGTGCTGCCGCAGCGGCTGAGGCAACCAAAGCTGCAAAATACGCCGACCTGGCTCACAACTATCACTTTGTGACGGTTGCCTCCGAAACCCTCGGCCCAATCGGTGATGAGGGCACCGTTCTCCTCAATGAGATTGGTCGCCGAATCGCCCTCGCCACCGGGGAACCAAGGTCCACCTCCTTCCTGTTCCAGCGGCTATCGATTGCCATCACCCGTGGGAATGCCAGCGCCATCATGGGGAACCTCCCCACCCAAGCTAGCCTCGATGAAGTGTTCCTACTTCGCTAGACCGGTTACGACAGATTACCGAATGGATCCAGTTACATGTCACTTCTGGCCCTAACTCTAGTTACATTACCTTAGTTACTCATTAATGTCGTGCTAATTATTTGTTCGGATTGTGCTATCGCTCATGCAGTTTAGATTAACAAAACTAGCTTGTATAAAAATTTCATTAATTTGGTAATAAAATTGGGAATAATCAATTAGTATTATCATGTAGGCATTGCGTTGTTGCCAAGCTACTTATGAGATAAACAAAATGTTCTAGAACATGGTGTATGCATTAATAATAGAATAAATGGCCTGCAGCGGAAGCAAATACATGTAAAATTCGAATGCCCATATCTCAGCTATTTCCCAACCAAATTCACATATTTTTACATATTTGGAATCCTTGCGCGGTCGGCTTTCCACTAGTACCAACAAATCACTAAATGATTGAAGAATAACTGCGGTGTAACTGGTGCAATATCGACGGAGACACCTTTTTCAAACGCTTGTAGCTAAAGAATGAAAGCGAAAATAAAAATTCTGGCTCACCCAGCAAGGAGGAGGGAGGTGAAACTATCTCTGTTTCAAATTTCATGCAATCTCATTAAGATTTGTAGACAAATTTGGGGGGGGGGGGGGCAGGTACCTGAATAACGACACTATATTCCAGGACATGGTGTATACACATGTATTTTTCTAATTCGAATTAAAAAAACATAGATATACAGTATACTGAAAATAAGTGTTTCTCGTTTTTTTTAGAATATTTGCATCTTTTATACAGCGGGGAATGGGGGGTAGTTGGCACATTCCCGCATGTATAGATACGCGTGTGTTCAACAGAACAGCAGAAATAAACAAGGAAATGTGAATTTTGAATTCAACGCATCAACTTCCCGCACTTCACTTTGACGAAACAGAATGTGACATGAGGCGGAATTAATTAATATTCTGAAAAGGTTCTTCCACAAATTAAAATGCATGCTCGCTACTTATACGCAGCTGAGTGATGAGACGTGTGTGTGTGTGTGTGGAAGTAATATGATACGAGACGCCGCTGAGTGCTGAGACATGTGTGTGCGGAAGTAATATGATACTAGACGCCGCTGAGTGCTGAGACATGTGTGTGCGGAAGTAATATGATACTAGACGCCACTGAGTGCTGAGAGATGTGTGTGCGGAAGTAATATGATACTAGATGCCGCTGAGTGCTGGGACATGTGTGTGCGGAAGTAATATGATACAAGACGCCGCTGAGTGTTGAGACATGTGTGTGCGGAAGTAATGTGATACTAGACGCCGCTGAGTGCTGAGACATGTGTGGTGTGTGGAAGTAATATGATACTAGACGCCGCTGAGTGCTGAGACATGTGTGTGCGGAAGTAATATGATACTAGACGCCGCTGAGTGCTGAGACATGTGTGTGCTGGAAGTAATATGATACTAGACGCCGCTGAGTGCTGAGACATGTGTGTGCGGAAGTAATATGATACGAGACGCCGCTGAGTGCTGAGACATGTGTGTGTGTGGAAGTAATATGATACTAGACGCCGCTGAGTGCTGAGACATGTGTGTGCGGAAGTAATATGATACAAGACACTGCTGAGTGCTGAGACATGTGTGTGCGGAAGTAATGTGATACTAGACGCCGCTGAGTGATGAGACTGTGTAGGTGTGTGGAAGTAATATGATACTAGACGCCGCTGAGTGCTGAGACATGTGTGTGCGGAAGTAATATGATACAAGACGCCGCGGCAATCTGCCTTGCCGCGGCATGACTGGTCCTCTCTGTTGCAACAGCCTAGTGTGAGATCCAGCTTAAAACTGCAGCTGAGCAACAGGTTTGATGTTCTTGCCTCTGAGGCGGCAAATCACTGTGAGGGCTATACTGCCTTCACAGACGCAGTTAAGTTAGCAGCTGCAGAAACAGTTCCTGTATACCCTCGAAACAGGAAAAGGGCCCCCTGGACTGACAACAAAATCCAGAAGTGCCGAAATGACCTATATAAGGCGCAGAAAGAGTCCCGACTCAAACAGACTACAGCGGCCAAGAATGCAGTTAAGGCTGCATCTAGGTCCCTGAACAGGCAGTATTCTGTTAATCTACAGGAGCTAATAAACCAACAGGTTGATGCCATCAATGATGCTGACGACAGCAGGCAATCATCCCAGGCATGGAAATCGATCAACTGGCTTACTGGGCGGAAAAGCCAACCAACCACCAAGGTTAAGGCTGAATCACCAGCCGATCGCCTCAATGGTTGGAAGGCCCACTTTGAAAAGCTCCTCAATAATGACAGGGTATTGCCTGGTAACTTTATAGAAATAAAAGTGTCTGAGTCTGTACTCCCAGATATTCCCATTGGCGATATCCCCTTTGCAGAAGTGAAGGCTGCTGCAAAGAGCATTAAGACCAATCGTGACAGTGGAGTAGATAGTGTTCCCCCTGAGGTCTTTAAAATACCTGAGTGTTTAAAGCTCATCTATCCCATCATAGTTGACATGTACCGAACAACAAGAGTCCCACACGAAATGAAAACAAAGTTGGTGCCAGTTCCCAAGAAGGGCAACCTAACACTCTATGGTTCTTTTCGGCGAATCTCATTGATCTCGATTGCTGCAAAGCTATACAATAGAATTCTATTAAATCGCATCAGGGATCCCATTGAGAGACTGCTCCGTGGAAATCAGAATGGGTTCCGTAAAGGTCGTGGGACCATGGAACCCATTTTGGCACTTAGAAGGATAATTGAAGAGTTCTCAAAAAAGAAAGACAGGAATCTGGCTGTTATCTTTGTTGACTTCTTCAAGGCCTTTGATTCAGTCTCCCGCTCAAGTATGTTCAGCATACTTTCATTATATGGGATTCCTGATGAAATTATTGCAGCAATCAGATCAGTATACGATGGTTCGACAACATTTGTGTCTACTGTTGATGGTGAGACAGAACCATTTGAAGTGTTATGGGGCGTCCTCCAGGGAGACACACTTGCACCATTCTTGTTCATAATTGTGGTTGACTATGTTCTACGCATGTCCTTAGATCATCATAATGATGATGGGGTGATGATAACTCCACCTACTGGCTCCAGAAGTCGAGGAAATCCTGCCAAGTACCTAACTGATCTAGAATTTGCTGATGACTTAGGAGTACTCTCAGAATCACTAGAGGGAGCCCAACGGCTCCTCAGCTCATTAGAACATGCTGCTTCTAGTGTTGGTCTTTTTATTAACTCCAGAAAGATCAAAATTTTGACAGTTAACTTTGAAAGTTCTCAGCAAGTCTCTGATCGGATGAGCATAAGCTCAAAGGATGGTATGCTTGAGCATGTGGACGACTTCTGTTACCTGGGATCATGGATCCGGAAGTCAGATGAGGACCTCCGAATACGTAAGGGAAAGGCATGGGCAGCCTTGAATAGGCTTTCCAGGATTTGGAAGTCACCGAGAATTAATCGGAAACTTTAGGTCCGATTATTTAGAGCAGCAGTAGTTCCAGTACTCCTCTATGGGAGTCCATGCTGGGCTCTAACTGCTGAGGACACCAAATCTCTGGATGGCACATTCACAAGAATGCTACGCCGGGTTCATTGTGTCAAGTACAATGCACACATCTCCAACCAGACACTATATAACATTGGAGGTGTCTCATTGGTTCCCCGAAGTTTGACACTAGAACAAAATCGCCTCCGCTTTGCAGGACATTGCTTTCGCCGTGAGGACCAGCCAGTGCATAATCTTGTACTTTGGCAGCCTTATGGAGTGAATAAGCATGGTGGACAGCCCATGACTTTCTTGATACGCATCTTAAAGGACACTGGCTTTGAAGATGCGGATGATCTAGCAAATGTCATGGGTGATTGGGAGTTGTGGCGGCGCAATTTTGTCGACAAGCCGGCACAGCATTCTTAAAAATGCAGCTGCAATGCAGCATGCCGATACTAGTAGTAGAGTGCTGAGTGCTGAGACGTGTGTGTGCGGAATTAATGTGATACTAGATACCACTGAGTGATGAGACGTGTGTGTGCTGAAGTAATATGATACTAGACGCCGCTGAGTGCTGAGACGTATGTGTGTGGATGTAATAGGATACTAGTCGCCGCTGAGTGATGAGACGTGTGTGTGTGCAAGTAATATGATACTAGACGCCGCTGAGTGCTGAGACATGTGTGTGCGGAAGTAATATGATACTAGACGCCGCTGAGTGCTGAGACATGTGTGTGCGGAAGTAATATGATACTAGACGCCGCTGAGTGCTGAGACGTATATGTGAGGATGTAATAGGATACTAGATGCCGCTGAGTGATGAGACGTGTGTGTGTGTAAGTAATATGATACTAGACGCCGCTGAGTGATGAGACGTGTGTGTGCGGAAGTAATATGATACTAGACGCCGCTGAGTGATGAGACGTATATGTGAGGATGTAATAGGATACTAGATGCCACTGAGTGATGAGACATGTGTGTGTGTAAGTAATATGATATTAGACGCCGCTGAGTGCTGAGACATGTGTGTGCGGAAGTAATATAGTAGACGCCGCTGAGTGATGAGACGTGTGTGTGCGGAAGTAATATGATACTAGACGCCGCTTAGTGATGAGACGCGTGTGTGTGTGTAAGTAATATGATACTAGACGCCGCTGAGTGCTGAGACGTATGTGTGCGGATGTAATAGGATACTAGATGCCGCTGAGTGATGAGACGTGTAGGTGTGTGGAAGTAATATGATACTAGACGCCGCTGAGTGCTGAGACGTATGTGTGCGGATGTAATAGGATACTAGACGCCGCTGAGTGATGAGACGTGTGTGTGTGTAAGTAATATGATACTAGACGCTGCTGAGTGTTGAGATGTATGTGTGCGGATGTAATAGGATACTAGATGCCGCTGAGTGCTGAGACGTATGTGTGCGGATGTAATAGGATACTAGACGCCGCTGAGTGATGAGACGTGTGTGTGTGTAAGTAATATGATACTAGACGCTGCTGAGTGCTGAGACGTATGTGTGCGGATGTAATAGGATACTAGATGCCGCTGAGTGCTGAGACGTATGTGTGTGTAAGTAATATGATACTAGACGCCGCTGAGTGCTGAGACGTATGTGTGCGGATGTAATATGATACTAGACGCCTCTGAGTGCTGAGACGTATGTGTGCGGATGTAATAGGATACTAGATGCCGCTGAGTGCTGAGACGTATGTGTGCGGATGTAATAGGATACTAGACGCCGCTGAGTGATGAGACGTGTGTGTGCGGAAGTAATATGATACTAGACGCCACTGAGTGCTGAGACGTATGTGTGCGGATGTAATATGATACTAGATGCCGCTGAGTGCTGAGACGTATGTGTGCGGATGTAATAGGATACTAGACGCCGCTGAGTGATGAGACGTGTGTGTGCGGATGTAATAGGATACTAGATGCCGCTGAGTGATGAGACGTGAGTGTGTGTAAGTAATATGATACTAGACGCCGCTGAGTGATGAGACGTGTGTGTGCGGAAGTAATATGATGCTAGATGCTGCTGAGTGCTGAGACGTATGTGTGCGGATGTAATAGGATACTAGACGCCGCTGAGTGCTGAGACGTATGTGTGCGGATGTAATAGGATACTAGACGCCGCTGAGTGCTGAGACGTATGTGTGCGGATGTAATAGGATACTAGATGCCGCTGAGTGATGAGACGTGTAGGTGTGTGGAAGTAATATGATACTAGACGCCGCTGAGTGCTGAGATGTATGTGTGCGGAAGTAATATGATACGAGATGCCGCTGAGTGCTGAGACGTATGTGTGTGTAAGTAATATGATACTAGACGCCGCTGAGTGCTGAGACGTGTGTGTGCGGAAGTAATATGATACGAGATGCCGCTGAGTGCTGAGACGTATGTGTGTGTAAGTAATATGATACTAGACGCCGCTGAGTGCTGAGACATATGTGTGTGTAAGTAATATGATACTAGACGCCGCTGAGTGCTGAGACGTATGTGTGCGGATGTAATAGGATACTAGATGCCGCTGAGTGTTGAGACATGTGTGTGCGGATGTAATAGGATACTAGACGCCGCTGAGTGATGAGACATGTGTGTGTGTAAGTAATAGGATACTAGACGCCGCTGAGTGCTGAGACATGTGTGTGCGGAAGTAATATGATACTAGATGCCGCTGAGTGCTGAGACATGTGTGTGGATGTAATAGGATACTAGACGCCGCTGAGTGCTGAGACATGTGTGTGCGGAAGTAATAGGATACTAGACGCCGCTGAGTGCTGAGACATGTGTGTGCGGAAGTAATATGATACTAGACGCCGCTGAGTGCTGAGACATGTATGTGGATGTAATAGGATACTAGACGCCGCTGAGTGATGAGACATGTGTGTGCGGAAGTAATATGATACTAGACGCCGCTGAGTGCTGAGACATGTGTGTGCGGAAGTAATATGATACTAGACGCCGCTGAGTGCTGAGACATGTGTGTGGATGTAATAGGATACTAGACGCCGCTGAGTGATGAGACGTTTGTGTGAGGATGTAATATGATACTAGACGCCGCTGAGTGCTGAGACATATGTGTGCGGATATAATATGATACTAGATGCCGCTGAGTGTTGAGACATGTGTGTGCAAGTAATATGATACTAGACGCCGCTGAGTGATGAGACGTGTGTGTGCGGAAGTAATATGATACTAGACGCCGCTGAGTGTTGAGACGTGTGTGTGCGGAAGTAATATGATACTAGACGCCGCTGAGTGATGAGACATGTGTGTGGATGTAATAGGATACTAGACGCCGCTGAGTGATGAGACGTGTGTGTGTGTAAGTAATATGATACTAGACGCCGCTGAGTGATGAGACATGTGTGTGGATGTAATAGGATACTAGACGCCGCTGAGTGTTGAGATGTGTGTGTGCGGATGTAATATGATACTAGACGCCGCTGAGTGCTGAGACGTATGTGTGCGGATGTAATATGATACTAGATGCCGCTGAGTGTTGAGACATGTGTGTGCAAGTAATATGATACTAGACGCCACTGAGTGATGAGACGTGTGTGTGTGTGGAGGTAATATGATACAAGACACCGCTGAGTGTTGAGACATGTGTGTGCAAGTAATATGATACTAGACGCCGCTGAGTGATGAGACGTTTGTGTGTGTAAGTAATATGATACTAGACGCCGCTGAGTGTTGAGACGTGTGTGTGCGGAAGTAATATGATACTAGACGCCGCTGAGTGATGAGACATGTGTGTGGATGTAATAGGATACTAGACGCCGCTGAGTGATGAGACGTGTGTGTGTGTAAGTAATATGATACTAGACGCCGCTGAGTGATGAGACATGTGTGTGCGGAAGTAATATGATACTAGACGCCGCTGAGTGATGAGACATGTGTGTGGATGTAATAGGATACTAGACGCCGCTGAGTGATGAGACGTGTGTGTGTGTAAGTAATATGATACTAGACGCCGCTGAGTGATGAGACATGTGTGTGCGGAAGTAATATGATACTAGACACCGCTGAGTGTTGAGACATGTGTGTGCGGAGGTAATATGATACTAGACGCCGCTGAGTGATGAGACGTGTGTGTGTGTAAGTAATATGATACTAGACGCCGCTGAGTGATGAGACGTGTGTGTGCGGAAGTAATATGATACTAGACGCCGCTGAGTGATGAGACGTATATGTGAGGATGTAATAGGATACTAGATGCCACTGAGTGATGAGACATGTGTGTGTGTAAGTAATATGATATTAGACGCCGCTGAGTGCTGAGACATGTGTGTGCGGAAGTAATATGATAGTAGACGCCGCTGAGTGATGAGACGTGTGTGTGCGGAAGTAATATGATACTAGACGCCGCTTAGTGATGAGACGCGTGTGTGTGTGTAAGTAATATGATACTAGACGCCGCTGAGTGCTGAGACGTATGTGTGCGGATGTAATAGGATACTAGATGCCGCTGAATGATGAGACGTGTAGGTGTGTGGAAGTAATATGATACTAGACGCCGCTGAGTGCTGAGACGTATGTGTGCGGATGTAATAGGATACTAGACGCCGCTGAGTGATGAGACGTGTGTGTGTGTAAGTAATATGATACTAGACGCTGCTGAGTGTTGAGATGTATGTGTGCGGATGTAATAGGATACTAGATGCCGCTGAGTGCTGAGACGTATGTGTGCGGATGTAATAGGATACTAGACGCCGCTGAGTGATGAGACGTGTGTGTGTGTAAGTAATATGATACTAGACGCTGCTGAGTGCTGAGACGTATGTGTGCGGATGTAATAGGATACTAGATGCCGCTGAGTGCTGAGACGTATGTGTGTGTAAGTAATATGATACTAGACGCCGCTGAGTGCTGAGACGTATGTGTGCGGATGTAATATGATACTAGACGCCTCTGAGTGCTGAGACGTATGTGTGCGGATGTAATAGGATACTAGATGCCGCTGAGTGCTGAGACGTATGTGTGCGGATGTAATAGGATACTAGACGCCGCTGAGTGATGAGACGTGTGTGTGCGGAAGTAATATGATACTAGACGCCACTGAGTGCTGAGACGTATGTGTGCGGATGTAATATGATACTAGATGCCGCTGAGTGCTGAGACGTATGTGTGCGGATGTAATAGGATACTAGACGCCGTTGAGTGATGAGACGTGTGTGTGCGGATGTAATAGGATACTAGATGCCGCTGAGTGATGAGACGTGAGTGTGTGTAAGTAATATGATACTAGACGCCGCTGAGTGATGAGACGTGTGTGTGCGGAAGTAATATGATGCTAGATGCTGCTGAGTGCTGAGACGTATGTGTGCGGATGTAATAGGATACTAGACGCCGCTGAGTGCTGAGACGTATGTGTGCGGATGTAATAGGATACTAGACGCCGCTGAGTGCTGAGACGTATGTGTGCGGATGTAATAGGATACTAGATGCCGCTGAGTGATGAGACGTGTAGGTGTGTGGAAGTAATATGATACTAGACGCCGCTGAGTGCTGAGATGTATGTGTGCGGAAGTAATATGATACGAGATGCCGCTGAGTGCTGAGACGTATGTGTGTGTAAGTAATATGATACTAGACGCCGCTGAGTGCTGAGACGTGTGTGTGCGGAAGTAATATGATACGAGATGCCGCTGAGTGCTGAGACGTATGTGTGTGTAAGTAATATGATACTAGACGCCGCTGAGTGCTGAGACATATGTGTGTGTAAGTAATATGATACTAGACGCCGCTGAGTGCTGAGACGTATGTGTGCGGATGTAATAGGATACTAGATGCCGCTGAGTGTTGAGACATGTGTGTGCGGATGTAATAGGATACTAGACGCCGCTGAGTGATGAGACATGTGTGTGTGTAAGTAATAGGATACTAGACGCCGCTGAGTGCTGAGACATGTGTGTGCGGAAGTAATATGATACTAGATGCCGCTGAGTGCTGAGACATGTGTGTGGATGTAATAGGATACTAGACGCCGCTGAGTGCTGAGACATGTGTGTGCGGAAGTAATAGGATACTAGACGCCGCTGAGTGCTGAGACATGTGTGTGCGGAAGTAATATGATACTAGACGCCGCTGAGTGCTGAGACATGTGTGTGGATGTAATAGGATACTAGACGCCGCTGAGTGATGAGACATGTGTGTGCGGAAGTAATATGATACTAGACGCCGCTGAGTGCTGAGACATGTGTGTGCGGAAGTAATATGATACTAGACGCCGCTGAGTGCTGAGACATGTGTGTGGATGTAATAGGATACTAGACGCCGCTGAGTGATGAGACGTTTGTTATTATTATATTCTTTATTTCATGCAATTGCACATAGTAAAATTATTTAATATATATGATCACAAAATATATATATCATACAACATGGTAACTAACTTCTATGAATATATTATTAAAAAGAAAAAAGAAAAAAGAAGAAAAACAATAACTATTTACTCATATTGTTCGCGATTATACACATTTAGGTTAGAAATACAGGGTCTTTCATTTCACGTATTCGTGATATCTTAACTACTGCCGTATTTAATGCTTGCAATAGTGTATTATCTATCTTGTTTATACGATCAAATAGACTGATTACTGATCTATATCTGATATGTATAAATAATGGTATATTCAACATACCGAGCGCTAGTGAAATACTCGATGTCTGTCCATCAGTAACTCTTGGTAACCCAAATAATCGCCTTGCGCAATTATTATAGGCTACTTTAAGTTTACTGTGGATACGATCTGAGTAATTACGCCTAGCCCATAAGGCATTACAATAAATCGGCGTACAGAATGCACGGAACAATTGCACTTTTACATTATTTGCACAGCCGCTAAATTTCCTAATAATAAAATTAGCTCTAGAATATAACTTACAAGTTTGGTTAAGAATATCATAGTCATCATCCATTGTACAATGTAAAATATGGCCTAAATAATTGAATTTATTTACAATTTCAATAGCAACACCATACAGAAACACATTAGGGCGCCGAATAACTGACGATCCTTTCGGGAGGAAGTATAAACACTTAGACTTTTTCGTGTTAAATATAATTGAAGTTTGAAGTAGTTTGTGTGAGGATGTAATATGATACTAGACGCCGCTGAGTGCTGAGACATATGTGTGCGGATATAATATGATACTAGATGCCGCTGAGTGTTGAGACATGTGTGTGCAAGTAATATGATACTAGACGCCGCTGAGTGATGAGACGTGTGTGTGCGGAAGTAATATGATACTAGACGCCGCTGAGTGTTGAGACGTGTGTGTGCGGAAGTAATATGATACTAGACGCCGCTGAGTGATGAGACATGTGTGTGGATGTAATAGGATACTAGACGCCGCTGAGTGATGAGACGTGTGTGTGTGTAAGTAATATGATACTAGACGCCGCTGAGTGATGAGACATGTGTGTGGATGTAATAGGATACTAGACGCCGCTGAGTGTTGAGATGTGTGTGTGCGGATGTAATATGATACTAGACGCCGCTGAGTGCTGAGACGTATGTGTGCGGATGTAATATGATACTAGATGCCGCTGAGTGTTGAGACATGTGTGTGCGGAAGTAATATGATACGAGACGCCGCTGAGTGCTGATACATGTGTGTGTGTGGAAGTAATATGATACTAGAAGCCGCTGAGTGCTGAGACATGTGTGTGCGGAAGTAATATGATACAAGACGCTGCTGAGTGCTGAGACATGTGTGTGTGGAAGTAATGTGATACTAGACGCCGCTGAGTGATGAGACGTGTAGGTGTGTGGAAGTAATATGATACTAGACGCCACTGAGTGCTGAGACATGTGTGTGCGGAAGTAATATGATACTAGATGCCGCTGAGTGCTGAGACATGTGTGTGCGGAAGTAATATGATACTAGACGCCGCTGAGTGCTGAGACATGTGTGTGCGGAAGTAATATGATACTAGACGCCGCTGAGTGCTGAGACATGTGTGTGCGAAGTAATATGATACTAGACGCCGCTGAGTGATGAGACGTGTGTGTGCGGAAGTAATATGATACTAGACGCCGCTGGGTGCTGAGACATGTGTGTGTGTGGAAGTAATATGATACTAGACGCCGCTGAGTGTTGAGACCTTTGTGTGCGGAAGTAATGTGATACTAGACACCGCTGAGTGCTGAGACATGTGTCTGCGGAAGTAATATGATATTAGGCACCGCTGAGTGATGAGACGTGTAGGTGTGTGGAAGTAATATGATACTAGACGCCGCTGTGTGTTGAGACCTGTGTGTGCGGAAGTAATGTGATACTAGATGCCGCTGAGTGCTGAGACATGTGTGTGCGGAAGTAATATGATACTAGACGCCGCTGAGTGCTGAGACATGTGTGTGCGGAAGTAATATGATACGAGACGGCGCTGAGTGCTGAGATATGTGTGTGCGGAAGTAATATGATACTAGACGCCGCTGAGTGCTGAGACGTATGTGTGTGGATGTAATAGGATACTAGACGCCGCTGAGTGATGAGACATGTGTGTGCGGAAGTAATATGATACTAGACGCCGCTGAGTGCTGAGACATGTGTGTGCGGAAGTAATATGATACGAGACGCCGCTGAGTGATGAGACGTGTGTGTGCGGAAGTAATATGATACTAGACGCCGCTGAGTGCTGAGACGTGTGTGTGCGGAATGTAATGTGATACTAGACGCCGCTGAGTGATGAGACGTGTGTGTGCGGAAGTAATATGATACTAGACGGCGCTGAGTGATGAGACGTGTGTGTGCGGAAGTAATATGATACTAGACGCCGCTGAGTGCTGAGACATTTGTGTGTGGAAGTAATTTGATACGAGACGCCGCAGAGTGATGAGACGTGTGTGTGCGGAAGTAATATGATACTAGACGCCGCTGAGTGCTGAGACATGTGTGTGCGGAAGTAATATGATACTAGACGCCGCTGAGTGCTGAGACATTTGTGTGTGGAAGTAATTTGATACGAGACGCCGCTGAGTGATGAGACGTGTGTGTGCGGAAGTAATATGATACTAGACGGCGCTGAGTGATGAGACATGTGTGTGCGGAAGTAATATGATACTAGACGCCGCTGAGTGCTGAGACATTTGTGTGTGGAAGTAATTTGATACGAGACGCCGCAGAGTGATGAGACGTGTGTGTGCGGAAGTAATATGATACTAGACGGCGCTGAGTGATGAGACATGTGTGTGCGGAAGTAATATGATACTAGACGCCGCTGAGTGCTGAGACATTTGTGTGTGGAAGTAATTTGATACGAGACGCCGCAGAGTGATGAGACGTGTGTGTGCGGAATTAATGTGATACTAGACGCCACTGAGTGATGAGACGTGTGTGTGCGGAAGTAATATGATACGAATTGTTGAGTTTATTTACCGAATAATTATTATACACAGTAGATATCAATGTGATTCAACCATGGGTTTTTTGTTGTCGGGTAAAACCGTATAATGCACTAGTTTCCATATTAATTAATTAAACCAGACTTAATTTATCCACTTTCAACCAGAAAAATTTTTACTCTGAAAGTTATTTTACTGCACTCGTTTTTTAAGCATTCGTTTGCCCTAGCTATCGTTAGGAAAACGAAGTCACTCGTTTCGTAACGATATAAAGTTATACAATATTGTGAACAACGCCGTATAGTTAATGTTTGCAAGCTGTACAGGTTAATTTGGCATGGCATGGCTGTTCCAAATAATTGCTTGCTGAAGCAATCTACAGTTGCCTAAGTATATTATATAGAAGGAAATCTATCAAATTGTTGATTAGGCCTACATTGTCCGGAATAATAGAAAGTTCGTCAGAAAGGTACAGTAGTTGGAGACAATTTGACGATAAATGAATCGGTGCACAGTGCTTGGCCGATTTAGGGGTCAACGACCCCGCCTCCCCCCACCCAAGCCAACCTCCATTCGACCCACACTGAATCCACCTCTTAATGTTTCCCGGAAAGCTTTTTGGGCAGAATGCAGAATATAACAGGTGCAATTGCCTTCTCTAAGGCCTGTGCTCCACTAGTAAGTCGTCATAGTCGTTTTCAGATTTTGTCCTAGTCCGTATGTCAAAAGTGCTTTACTGGTGAGTCATAAGTCTTTTGTTAAAAAATATAATCACATTTAATGGAACACCATTTATTAGGGATTTGTGAAATTAATAAACGTCGTTCTATTCGTTTTATACTGTATCCAACATAAACCTATATTGTCTATAAATGGTTAAATCTGAGGAGAGAAAACCGCCACAAAAGGCGTTATTGGGTTCACCCTGTAAATGCCAAGCGAAATACCTGGGGTATTATGGCAAGTTATACACGCAACTAAGTAAGAGGAGGAAAAATTCAAGAATTACACTCCAATGTCATTTAAATCTTTCGATGAACTTTACGAAAAAGATAAATGAAAATTAATAGTCCAGGTTAACGGTACAGTTGCAATTTTGCTCGTAATCAATCACCTGTTATCTGACTAGATTTTTCCCTGCGTGAATGACGTTATAACGATAAAATGAATTGTGCAATTGCATTGCGCATTGCACAATAACCCCCCCCCCCCCCCACCCATGCCACTGTCAAGTAAGTAGTCTTAGTAGTCTAGTGTTTGATATACATTTATAAACAGTTCATGTTTGGTTTCGATGGTGAAATATAATAAATGTCAAGTTGTTGTATTTGGGAGGCCACATGTAAAATATTTAACTAAAGTACTATAATATAGTAGGTGACAGACACCAATTTACTTACTGTAACTTCACAACATTTCCGGCATTCAATCCTTTCTGGACCTAATCCTTAACAGTTGACAAAAAGAATCCAAATTTAATAAAACTTAAAATGTGCAGAGAGATGTGGTTATCAATCTTCAATAATAGAAGATGGGTGGCTACTTTATTTTATCCAATCAGTATCAGAAGTCAGAACTCCGTAGTTATCTTTGGAAAAACTATGGGGGTACAAATAATTGTTGTTAGATGCCTTGCAAAACATTTTAGTTATACATGCCTATTACTATGGCAAATGTTTGTAGATTTTAATAAAAAAACAGTTAATTCAGTTTAAATATTATCTGTGAGGAAGTGATATATTAAAGCTAAAGTTTGTTTTGAATACCTGTTATTTTGTTGCTACGACTATATTTCTCCCAACGAATGTATCCTATAGTGTTTGAGTTCCAAAGGTTGAGGACATGGCATGGTATGGGAGCCATCTCAGAAATGTCCCATGCAGATGGATAGTTAAATTGAATCACTGAAGCGGAAATTGATAGAAAATGAAATTTATATATTATCAGAGACTTTGTACAATCGTGGCATGCTTCACTCCCAACCTAAAATCAGATTTACTTTAGTGATATTTATTAAAGCTACTAACGACAACTGCCAACATGGATTCATTAGTAATAACAAATAGATTTATCCTCATCCTGCTTGTTTTGTCAAATTATGGAATCGATAATTCCGAAATGCCCGTTAAAGATTCTAGTTGTTTTAACCAAGTGAACCGACCACATATCGGTACAGCGACGGTCAATGTTGGCGTGAATATATTCGTTAATCGCATTGCCGATATTAACTTCAACAGAATGACCTATAGGATTGATTTCTATCTACACCAGTCTTGGAATGATCCTCGCCTTGAATTAAATGAATCGCGTTTTAATGAACTAAATCTTATGAATTCTCATCTTCTATCTACTGCCTTGTGGCTGCCAACTCTGTACATTAAAAATAATTTCGTTGAAACTAAGTCGGTCGTAAATCCTGTAAATTATGACAATATAATGATCAAACTATCACGTAATGGAGATATAATAATGTCGAATAAGGTTGATACAGAAGTTCGATGTGATTATGATTTAAGGTATTATCCCTTCGACACCCAAGAATGTGAATTGATACTAGAAAGCTATTCTTACCCCGAGACGAATGTTGAGTTTTCCTTTAAGTCGGACAACAAAGTGAGTAATGAAACTACAGATTATCATCAAGAGTACAAACTTTTGGATAATCAGACTTTTATAAATTCCTTTACAAATTACAATTTGTTTGGAAACTATTCGAAGCTTGAAATTAAGTTTAAATTGAAACGATTGTTTGAAAGTCAATTAGTGACCATAGTTTTGCCGCTACAAGTTATAATTATTCTTTCATATATCACATTTTGGATTGATCGCAATTCGATGCCAGCTCGAAGTACATTTGGTATAAATATTACATTGACATTGATGACTCTGGTAGTTAATACTTTTCAAGGAATTCCCAAAACATCGTATATTCGTTCCATAGATGTCTTGTTTACAATTTGTATGTTTTTTGTGGTGACATCTTTAGTTGAGTTTGCTGTGGTCATTAATTTGGAGAAAAATTACAATAAAAATACTAAAAACATTAAAGGTTTCACCCGGGTTATGGCCAGGAATCCTGCTGTGTTTGTTGAGAAAGTCTCGCGAATTATTTATCCTATTTGTTATATCGTAAGCATGATAATGTATACTTTCATTTACGTTGTATAAATAAATAACATGATTTTCTGAGACGGAGGGGGGGGGGGGGGAGGGTAGGGGAGATGGGTGGGGGAGATGGGTGGGGGGGGGGGGGGGAGATGGGTGGGGGAAATGGGTGGGGGGGGGGGGGGGGGGGGGTGGAGGTAACAGAACGAAAATCCCATCCCTGCGAATTAATATCTCGCCTCAATGTTAAATTATCAATTTAGGGAAAGGACCAGAATTTTGACGAGAAGAATATTGAAACCAAAACAACAAACAATGAATAGAACAGGTTACAGTTTTATTTTTGAGAGTAAACAGCTGTTATTTGCGTCGATTTTCTCTTGGAGAGGGATGAATTTTGTTTGTGTCAAAGTCCCTCTCTATTCTAACATAAGTATTTTCATTATATACAAGGAAAGAAAAGGTTAAAATGGCAGATTAAATGTGTAATTTCTTGTGTAATTGTTAGTTTCATAAATTCGGCTCCATGAGTCTTGAATGAATACAGTTTTCAGATAAACAGGTTCGTGGGACCGTCGCGCAGCACGAGGCTTAGTTATGAGATACAGATTAATATTGAGCGATTCTACTGTATCACAAACTCGGTATTTAAGAAATTTAACCAAACACCAGTAAGTCAAAGAGATGGGAATAAATCCCCCCCCCCCCCCCCCCCCCTTCAACCTCTCTCTTAATCTGCACCACCCCAACCCAGGCGCACAGGATTGATGAAAGGCAGAGGTATTAACATAAAATTTGTGTTTTAAAAGTAATATGTTATATTTATTTTTAATATAACACAAAATAGAACTGGAAACGATTCACAAATATACAAGCATCACAAATTTATAACAAAAAAAATTGAAGTTCGCGTATGATTAAATATATTTAACCAACAAAGAAATCAATAAACTCATGTTATTGGTAACATGTTAATCTCATGAAGTAATACAATAAATATTTTAGGCGTGGAGGCGATCCAATTTGTAAGTAATATTAAAACTCACCTTATGCCGATAGTATTGATACTGAAATATTAATTTATCATGTGAACACCTCAACAAAATTACTTAACTAATTATTCTAAATAATCACGATTAAATACTCAGCCAATCATTTTGTAAGGTAAACACAATATGCAAGGTAAAGCTCTCTTTTTGTCTGGCTCATTATATTGCTGCCTAATTAGTATGGGTGAGCTGGTGGTTGGACTGTATCCCAGTTAGGCTAGTCAATAGGAAGAATGCCTTGGAATAAGGGAGCTAGTGTAGAGTAATGGCTGACGGGGTGTTTTAATAATTTATTTACGTTTAGATCAATTAAAAATACATTTCTTAAAGCAAATCACTTGAACTAATTAAGAACTATAATGGAATGGGGCATGTGGATTACAGCTGTATAATTTTTAAGTATAATTATTTATATCTTATACTAGAAAATAATTAATTTCCATTAAGAGTTATGTTGAAAATGGTGTTTTTACCATCTAACCAACTTAAT
>JAUCBJ010003914.1:0-18696 GCA_032718475.1 Nemertoderma westbladi
ATAGTATTATTTTATATGTAACCTAGTAAATTATCTACATTTTTTCGCTGCAGCTTTAAAAGTGTACATTGATTTAATATTATTTCAATACCCATAATCTACATCGGCATACGATGCGTTGGCGTTGAATCACACATCTCCACATAGATGTATCAGCAGTTACTCGCACAGTTTCGAAACTTCGCATAGTTATAACTGTATAAAGATCGTCAGTCTTGGTTTAGGAAAAATATTTTAATGCAAAACAGGACGAGCGACGAGCGCAACGAGGCATAAATGAAGACGAGTACTGTATAGACTATATTCCTATTAACCATACCTGGCTTCGCATATTGAAGGCATCAGTAGTTATAAAGATCGTCCGTCAGTCTGCGTTTAGGAAATATGTTTAAATATAATACAGGACGAGCACAACGACGTTTATAATAATGAAGACGAGTACTGCCTACTGCGTTGATTATATTCCTATAAACCATACCTGGCTTCGCCTATTGAAGGCATCGGTAGTTATAAAGTATTGGTGGGTGGGACTGGGAAGGGTGGGGGGGGGGGGGGGGGTGCAGATTAAAAGGGGTGAACACGTACTGTCCCCCTTTCTTTGATGGATTGATGGTGTGGGTAAATTTCTCAAAACCTGATTTTGTGATACAGTCGCTCAATTTTAATCTGTATCTGATAACTGAGCCTCGTCCTGCGCGAAGGCCCCACGAACGTGTTATAATAGCCAACCACTCTAATCAAAGGGGTAACGGCTTAGGTTATATTGAACCTAAGTAAATCTATCCAATCAGGAATTACAACATTTTAGTTGCCCAGCTAACAGGTTGCTTATCATTATTATTATTTAGTAGGTTGATATTGTTTAGTGGGCCTGGTCAAGGTATTTTACTAGCTATCACCTATACCGGTACTACTATTTAAAACATTAAATAGTACAATAATGCTGCCTTAAATATACAATAATGTAATACAATATTAACTATATGATGACGATCAATAAAGTACGGTTTTATTTTACGGTGAACGAGTTACAGTATTTTACATTCTAAGTGAAACGAGGAATATAAAAATACAATACAAATATTAAAACATTAAATACAATATTTTTGGGATTTTATTCAGTTATTATTATTGTTGGAGTACACAAGGTGAAATAGTTGACTCTCATCAATTGTTAACATGTCCGGCTGTTGAATGTTATGCAGGGAAACCACGAAATTGGATGTATCCTGCTGGAGATCATTATAATTAACTGCTGCGTCAGACATTGAGGAATTCTGGGGTGGTGGAATCGGTATGTTCACCAAACGTAGTTTTTCTTTGGTCTTAATTGTCTGAAGATATATTAAGTACCGATTTTCTCGTATCATTTCGAGCTGTTGCCGCTGTAAACTCAGCCCAAGCGGTTCCTGTGTGGAATCTAGACAGCTACGCTTGGTGTTTGGCACAATGCTGGCACCATTACTCAATCCTGTGCCATTTTCCACAGAACAGACACAGAACCATTGAAGTGTTATGGGGCGTCCTCCAAGGAGAGACACTTGCACCATTCTTGTTCATTATTGTGGTTGACTATGTTCTACGCATGTCCTTAGATCATCATAATGATGATGGGGTGATGATGATAACTCCACCTACTGGCTCCAGAAGTCGAGGAAATCCTGCCAAGTACCTAACTGATCTAGACTTTACTGATGACTTAGGAGTACTCTCAGAATCATTAGAGGGAACCCAAAGGCTCCTCAGCTCATTAGAAGATGCTGCTTCTAGTGTTGGTCTTTTTATTAACTCCAGAAAGCCCACAATTTTGACAGTTAACTTTGAAAGTCCTCAGCAAGTCTCTGATCGGATGAGCATAAGCTCAAAGGATGGTATGCTTGAGCATGTGGACGACTTCTGTTACCTGGGATCATGGATCTGGAAGTCAAGTGAGTACCTTCGAATACGTAAGGGAAAGGCATGGGCAGCCTTGAATAGGCTTTCCAGGATTTGGAAGTCACCGAGAATTAATCGGAAACTTAAGGTCCGATTATTTAGAGCAGCAGTAGTTCCAGTACTCCTCTACGGGAGTCCATGCTGGGCTCTAACTGCTGAGGACACCAAATCTCTGGATGTCACATTCACAAGAATGCTACGCCGGGTTCATTGTGTCAAGTACAATGCACACATCTCCAACCAGACACTATATAACATTGGAGGTGTCTCATTGGTACCCCCAAGCTTGACACTAGAACAAATTCGCCTCCGCTTTGCAGGACATTGCTTTCGCCGTGAGGACCAGCCAGTGCATAATCTTGTACTTTGGCAGCCTCATGGAGTGAATAAGCATGGTGGACAGCCCATGACTTTCTTGAGACGCATCTTAAAGGACACTGGCCTTGAAGATGCAGATGTCATGGGTGATAGTCATAGGCAATTTTGTTGACAAGCCGGCACAGCATTCTTAAAAATGCAGCTGCAATGCAGCATGCCGATCCTAGTTGTAGTAGGTGTAGTAGTAGTGCAGTGAAACGTATGCTCACCATCTGCAATCGCGCCTGATTCCTACTTCGCACCAGATATATTCACCTAACTGTGTATGTACTCCACTGTGATATCTTGTTCGTGGGATCAATGTTAGTTCGTCGCCCCATACTGTCTTCATGACTAATAATATATATAAGTTAAGGTAATAATCACCCGCGATACAGAACTCAACTTACTGACTATAACTAACAGTGTAAGCTTTCATTATAAGGCTTTTATAACCTAATAGGATGTGAATATCTTCCTAATATTATTAATATATTATATTATTACCTTTGGTTTTTATTTTGCAGTTTATATACAGGCAGTACGCAACTTTACACCAAATTAGTATATTAGTAAAATTAAATTATAAATATATATACATTTAAAATTAGACTCCTGAAACAATAATACTAGGGGTGTTGTAATATAAGCTTGCTCCTAACTCCCCTAGTATTATACATTATAGTATACATTAAAATCAAATTATATTACTGTTAAATCCATGTAACATGAGACTATAACATAAACTACGATTAATTAATTTAAAGTAATTAATCAGACAAATATTACGACAGTATAAAATAATGATTTAAGTGATTTAAGTGAAGCAACTAATCTGTAACTAATGAAGTAAATGAAGCAATAATGATGGATCCAAAAACGAGTTTAAAGTGAACAGGTAGAAAGTGGGAACGTGCAATAACATATCAAAAGAAAGAACAAAATATAAGTTACGTAAAAGGGGGCTTTAATGGTCAAGCCAACATATAATTCAACCTTATTGTTTATTTTTAATTAACTTTTACCGGCTTAAGGGGGGTGGGGGTAGCGCATTTTCTGACCAAAAAGTCGAATTTTTGAAACATATCCTATCTGATGCAGAATTTCATGCTGAATCCAAATATGGAAACCGTTTTCCCATATGTTGCTTAGTTTTCGAGATATCTGGGATAGAAGATACTGGCTCCGATACATCGCGATATCAGTAAAGGAGATGAAGTTTGGGGTTTGCATTCAATTTCTGCAAATTTCTGTGCTCAGTGGTGCTAATTGGATGCCTCCACGAGAAAGAGCATAAAATTTTAATTGAGAAGGTATTTTTTTATGATTATTGGACCTACTGATCAGTTTATAAGACAATTTCAAGTCTCCGGAATGAAGACGGGACTCGAATAAGCGACTCTGCGGTCTTTGCGGGATTACACGGAATAGACTTATCAGTCATCGGAGATCTTCAAAATGTATAATCTCCAGTTCTAGTGGTCGTACGAAGTACGACGTTTAGGCTCATTCGAAAGCTCTTTTCTTAGAGAACAAAGTTACCATTTGATTTAAGACAAAATGGTTCTAAAGCAACATAACATGAATTTTGGTAAAATATGCCTTGCAAATTTTGTTCAAGTTATGATTGCTCAGGCAGCTTTCAAGAGTTTGCCAAACCAAATGGTAACTTTGTTCTCTAAGAAAAGAGCTTTCGAATGAGCCTAAAACGAACTTCGTACGACCACTAGAACTGGAGATTATACATTTTGAAGATCTCCGATGACCGATAAGTCTATTCCGTGTAATCCCGCAAAGACCGCGAGTCGCTTATTCGAGTCCAATCTTCATTCCGGAGACTTGAAGTTGTCTTATATACTGACAAGTAGGTCCAATAATCATAAAAAAATACCTTCTCAACTAAAATTTTGTGCTCTTTCTCGTGGAGACATCCAATTGGCGCCAATGAGCACAGAAATTTGCAGAAATTGAATGCAAACCCAAACTTCATCCCCTTTACCGATATCGCAATATATCGGAGCCAGTATCTTCTATCCATGATAACTCGAAAACTAAGCAAGATATGGGAAAACGGTTTCCATATTTGGATTCAGCATAAAATTCTGCATCAGATAGGATATGTTTCAAAAATTCGTCTTTTTGGTCAGAAAATGCGATACCCCCCCCCCCCCCCCCCTTAATATCAAAAATAGTTTACCTGTATCAAATTCTAGGGGAGATTAAGAGAGAGAAGATCCAGGTGTGTTGGAATCCAAATGCACCACGACTGTTCACGACCAGCACGGGGAGGAACCCAGGTTGTTAGCAAAGGAGAAGGGAGCTTCAGCATGGGGGGCGCTTCCAATAGCTAAGCTCAGATCGGACTGTCTCTACACAAAGTCGCTTTCAGGGACTGTCTGTGCCTATACTTTGGTAGAGCCCCACCGCGCCTGTCAGCAACCTGTGTTTCTGGGTCCTCTTTTATCATGTCACATTCGCATCACTGTCCAGGAGTGGGATGCTTTCCAATACTTCGGCATAACGATGTCCGGGACCTCCTTAGCGATTTACAAACGGATCTCTTTCATGATGTCCAAATCGAGCCACTCCTTCAGCTGTGGAGGCTGCAATTTAATTTTATGATTTTTTTTCTCTCAATATTGGCTGCAATTTAATTTTATGATTTTTTTTCTCTCAATATTTTAGTGTTGTGGCGAATTAATCTTTTGCGAATGGGATATGACTAGCTATTTTATCTTACTTTGTTATCTGCCTTAATCCTATTACCACTGGGGTGTTTTGTTTAGAACATTAGCAGCACTAGTATGGGGTCGATTCGGCCTCCCCCACCCCCCCCCCCCCCCCCCCCCCTGTATTTTTGTAACCATCCAATAAAATCCTACGAAATTTTTAGGCTGTAGGTGAAAAGATTATCGAAGAACATTTTCAAATCCAAAAAAAAAAAATTTCATAAGGTGGGTATAATAATTTTCATGAAAAATAGAAGTAGTCCCAGGACAAAATATACATTTTTTTGATTTTCTAAAAACTGATAGTGTGGCATTGTTGACTAGCATTAGTAGATTTTTCACTACGCTGAATCGATTGTGATTATATTCCATTTCCGAAAATTGAACTGGATGCTATTTTTCGTGCACCTAAGAAGTGTGCGTGGCACTTCAAATTTTGAAAAATATGATATTCGGAATATACCCCTACCCCCCCCCCCCCCCGCCCCATCTTTTGATTTCAACGCGTTTTTATAGGTTTTTTGAACCACTGAATCGATTGAAAATATTATCGAAGCCTGAAAACTTAGTGGAACGTCCTTTTTGGAGCACCAAAATTAGGGTGTGGCACTTCAAATATTGAAAAATATGAGATTTGGAAAATAAACCAAAGTGGAAATTTCAACGCACATTTATAGGTTTTCTCGACCGCTGAATTGAAAGTATTATAGAAGCCTGAATGAAGACTTAGTGGTTCATCATTTTTGGTGCACCAAAATTAGGGAGTGGCACTTATTCAAATTTTGAAAAAAAAGTATCACGCCCTAATTGTGGTGTACAAGTAATGACGTACCACTAAGACTTGAAGCTTCAATATTACTTTCAATCGATTCAGCGGTCCAGATAACCTATAAAAATGGATTGAAATGAAAACCTTGTGGTATTTTCTGAATATCGTAATTTTGAAAAATTTTGAAAAGTGCCACGCCCTAATTTTAGTGCACCAAAAATGGCGTACCACTTCCCTTACATACTTATATCGAGTAGTAGAGTGCTCCATACGAATCAGAATCAATAAAAAAAAGCCCCAACATAAAGAATTACTAAATCACAAATGACCTTGTGAAATTCGAAAATTTCAAAACAATTTCTGCTGGAAACCAAATTTTGAGGTGGCACCCACATCGAAAAGTTAAATCGTAAAAAATTGGGCTGGTACATAATGTGGTTACATAGATACAGCAATTAAAAAATAGGAAGGGGCCGATTCCCCCCCCTCCCCCCCCCCCCAGTGGTAATAGGGTTAACAATCAGTGTTTCAATCAATATACCCCAATTGTAGGCCTGCACTTAATTATCTACTGGTATATATATATAATTACTATAAAAAAAACAATCAGTTATCACAATTAATTAGTTACAGTAATGTTTACAGTTATTATTAATTATGACTATTATTTATTTTTTTTTTAATTATATTTCATTAATTTCACATTATTAACGTATAACAAAAATGCACAAATTATAATATAATCATGTCGCATGATATTAATGAATACAGTCGAATGGGGTGTTAACTAGGGTTAGAGCCAGAAATAACAGATAACTTAAATCTACTAGATACTAGATTTGGGACGAATCCCCCATCACCGATCTAGAGACAACGCCAGCGGGTTTGAACAGATCTAAAGCAAGTGCAGGTGCGTGGTGCAGAGAGTGGCAAAAGAGAGAAATCACAGACATTAGGAGCTGCAACATTATGATTTTTATTATTATCATGCAATTGGCTTTATACAAATTCACTAATGAAACTTGGTGGAAAGTCTATGAAATAGTTTATGCAGCAGCCTCACTACGCACTCGACAAACTCGCACATTGTAAGAATACTCGCCCCCAAGTAAAGTCCTAGAGTTCCTCCAATTTCAGCTGAAATGTAATTAAAATAGAAAATGTTTTTAAATATTTTAATAAATATTTTATCCGAAAATTGTTCGCATTCTGAAATAGTGTGAAGGACACATCGGAGTCTACTACGGGGCACGGGAAAGCTCGGGAAGGTGCCCTTAAGTTGTCTCGAATTAAACAGATGTAACAGATACTATATAATAGGAAGAAGACATCAGTGTTTACTATGAAAGATATTCAAAACTACTTAAACGTATAGCATAATAAAATCAACATTGTAAAATAATTGTTCCATCATCAAAGAAAATAACATACCGGTACTCAAAGTCATGATCTAGCGGCATTATAAGATTATATATACAGTTCTCCTCGAGTATATATACTCCTCGAGTGTAATCCTATAAAGTGGTTCATTTCAAAACTTTGAGACACAACTGATATTTATGACAGTGCATCAACGATAATGATCTATTTAGTACAAATTAGTGAGCAGATATTTACTAACGAAACATCTCCAGACATCCATCGTAGACCAATTTCTCAGTGACCTCAGTATAATCGTTATAATCCATATATATATGTACCAGAATAACGTTGTTGTTCATTGCTTTTCTAAATACAAAAATTTATAAATAAATTATATTAACTATTTTGGCAAAAAGTAACCTTTAACATTCTTTGTTTTACGAACGATGGAACGAACTTTTAGTGAGTGCAACTAAAAAAAAATTCAGTAGAACTATTAACTTTCTGGTGACTTTTCCATATGAATTAATACTATGTAAGACAGCTAAACAATATTCAAATGACACTTTTTGAATTTCCTAAAGAATTTCATGGTGCTGAAATGACAGACAAATATGTATATGTAGTACTGTGTAGTTATATAATGATTTTAACTTATTTGATTCATTGATTTCTTTAATGACGAAATCGGATTGATATATAGTATAGTACAAGTATACACATAATAAAAAGCACTTCGAAACTATAAATGTGCACACAGTCGTGCTAATTAAGCACCACAAAGTAAAAACTGATGACAAACTATTCCAAAGAGTAATTCAGCAAACACTAAAAAGATTGTGAGGTATGCAGATCGACAATCTTGGAATAAATATTGATGAGCCACTTCCATGAGCCACTTTCATTGATTCCTTTTAAATATGTTTCTGCTACTTATTGGGGACAATCCGCGAATTGTTTTGACCATTTCAACTAGATCGGTTCGTAAACACCGAGCTTCAAATCATTTCCATTTTAGCTTTTTCATTCTCCCGGTGTAACTAAGCCCACTCATGCCAGGTTCCCAGGTAAGTAGCATACAATGTCTCTGCATTCGTCCTAGAATGTTTATGTATTTTTCTAAATACGGGCACCAGATTGTTGTATAGAGAAAAAACTGGAATGAATCTTCATGATGACCATAAGAATGGGGAATATGTCCAAATACATTTTTCCCTTGGATACAATAATGTGCAACAGGGTCGCTAAATACTGGGTTAAGTATGCCGAAATCACGAGCTATGAATTCCATTTGCCAAGATTGTGCCGATTCGAGAATGGTGTTATTGGTGATAATTCATCTGCGGGCGAATAAACAGGCTGATATAATTTAATTTTTCTTTCACTTAAAATATTATTCCCAATATCATTTATAAACAATATGAAGAAAAGTGGAGCATTGACACTACTGGACTGGTGACCAGTATAGGGCTTGAAAATAACCTTTTATGACAGTGGGTTGATGGTGATTGCTGAGAAAGGCACTTTACCATTTCAGTAGAGTTCCTTCAATACCAAGAGATTGCAATTTAAATATAAGTTTCTGGTGTGAATCATTATCAATATATATCTTATATATTATATATCTTATTATTTATTATATATAATATCTTATGATTAAGATATTATCTATATAGACAATGTCGACAGGGATTCCCACATTTCTGTAGTTACCCACCCAAGCTAAAGAGCTCTAAAGGATCTGGGTAACTTTCTCACTCCGTATAAACCTATTTATTATTTATTTATTCTTTAAACCGCACCGGGGAGGCACATAACTACTGTACAAATAACAACAAAAGGAAACCTCGGTAGAGCACAATATTACATACAAAAAAAGGAAAACTAGAAATTATAAAAAGTAGATTTCAACAAAAAAATTACAAAAAGCATCACAGCACAAAAAATCGGGAAATTGGTCTGCAGACAGTGTAAACAGCTTGCATCAAATTATTACTACTGAGCTTAATATGTTGGTGTAAAGAAATAACGTTGTTTAGGACTGAGTATGATGTCAACAAGTCTCTGATAATGGTTTCCTTCTCTTTACATAGATGTTGGCGATACTGGACGGCAATTGTCAGGGTCTGCCTTTGATCCTTTGTTCTTATAGATAGGGACAATGTGAGCCAAATGCATTTCACTAAGTACATAATAATCATTGTCAAAAAATGCTGGAATAATATTTGTAATAGATCAGCCACCAGAGACTGAGTTATGCAGTGGTTATTATTTGCAGGTTTTTGTTGGAATCTTGTCTGGACCGGGTGACTTGTTTACATTGAATGCATAAGAATTCGAAGGTGGCTGAGGTATGATGCCGTTATCCACAGTGAAGGCATATTTGAATTTTTCATACTATCAACCAACAACAGTATCACCATTTCAATTTATCATAGTAGGAAATTAATTCTTTCTGAAAAGATTAGATCCGGTGTATGCGCCAGAATTTCTTTTAATTCATGCGTAGTATTCTATTTTTTCTTATTCATTGGTCATGGATGCACATTGGATGCGTTACATTATTATGCAGCATTGAGGAACTGATTGTATAGCCACCACCACCTTTGCATTCTCACGTATTAGAACTAGCTCTCATAGCCTAGCCATAGAACAAGGACGATACAACCGCACTCCAAGAGAAGAACGGCTTTGCAAGAGTGGTTCGGTCAAGGATGAATCACACTTCGCTCTTAAATGTCCAAACTATTCCGATTATCACTGTAGCTTCTTCAGTTTTGATAATCTAGAGTAACTTTATCTGATATTATGGACAAGCCAGGATTACCAACTTTTATATCCAGCCTTCTTAAACAAGTTAAAGTTAAAACAAGTTAAAAAGTACATTCGTATACCAGCTTGCTAACCCCCATTACCTGAACTTCCTGTCTGCTTGTAATTTATGTTTGTTTGTCCTTTCGTTGTAAAATATAGTACATTTGTTTGACTGGCTTGCTAACCCCCACACCGCCATCTGTTCTGTTTCTGTAATTCGTTTTTCTAATGTTTGTAATATGTTTGTTGACGTTTTTGTCTGTATGTATGATGTGGATATGGCTCCTGAACTGCTTACACAATAGTGTTTGGTGGCGCAGGTTCGAATCCGACTAAAGGCTGTAGAAATTTCGCACTGTTGTGTCCCTAGGCAAGACACTTTAGACATTAGTGCCTACGTCAACCCAGCGGTATAATGGGAACCTGGCTTTGCTGGGGTAATGATAATAAAAGCGCTTTGAGTATGCCGAGCATAATAAAGCGCTATATAAATAACCAATATTATTATTATTATTATTATTATGTTTGTGCATAATCGACTTTTGATTCTGTTCTATGTTTAGACATTTATTTTTGTTAAATTGTATTGACAAATAGTATGGACATCAGTCTTCACTCGCTTATTGCCCACATCCTGTGTTAGTTATTACAGTACAATCATCACGTTTTGTTTTCCATTTATCCATTTGTTTTCCTACATATCGTATTGTGGGACGAACGATGAAAGTAAGCGAGCTTAGCATACGGGTACCACTAACTCAATCGGTGTGTCTGTTGATCTGTGGTTCTGTTGATCTGTTGTGTCCAATTTTAAACGTTAATAACTCAGCCAAATCTCGATAAAATATATCCAAACTTGGTACATATGTAGTCTGGCAAAAGTTAGAAATTTTCCAAGTTGAATTTGCGTGGGGTCTTCGTACAGCATCTGTGTAACTGTCTTGCAGTTATAATACATTTATTTACCCAAAAATTATTAGGCTTGGCATCAGCTGGTTGCCAGGAGACTGCAGGATATATCAGGTGGGTTTGAAATTCAGCAATACTGGTACAATGCAGCAATAATGTGGCCTTGGCTACTTGGGAGGTGTGGTAGGCCTATTTCACTTTCTTCAGCCATTCCAGAATTTCCAGATGGCAGAGTTCAGAGTATTCAGTTATTCGCGACTATTCAGCCATATCATGTACCAGTACGGTACCTTAATTTTATTAAACATATGTTTTACAGTACAGTACCGGTACTGTTACAGTGGTACTGGCACAGAGTTACCGGTACCATATTCAGGTCTTTGGCGCCACCCACCAATCGGCTCAGCAAAGGCAACCATGCAGCCACGGAAGTTTTGAAATTATGCGAACTTAACTCTGAGTGACATATTATTGTCAGGTTGTACCAGCTGACCTTTATTCCATGTTCTGTTATCCACTACTGCACTAGGTACCCCAACAGCCCAGTACTGCAATACCCAGCCATTTTGGAATTGTACCGGTACTCAAACAACTTGCCATCAAGGCCACTGCCTCTGTCTGTCGTAGTGTCGCTGGCGACCTCGACTTTTGGTATCGCTACTGTGCTAGCGCTACTGGCAAACTGGACTAACCGATGAGTGAGACCCGAGGACTGAGAATGCATTGAATTTTTTGAGTAGTTTGACAGTGGACTTATATGACATCGATGCCAAGCTGCCAATGCAAAAGTTTTTTTTTAAGTAAATGTGGTTAAATTTTCTTAATTATTTATTTAAATTTCTTAAGTACCGATTTTGGGATAGAATTGCTCAATTTTAATCTGTATCTAATAACTGAGCCTCATCCTGCGTGATGGCCCCATGAACGTGTTTTGTTGATTCGACCATTATTGCACATCTCACTGTCTTCTTTTTTCTGCTGTTGACATCTCTTCCATTTCATTAGTTATACTGCTGTTTTTTTTTGCTATTCGTATTTCTTGTGTATCGCTATTGTGTTTTCTTTTTGATGTTCATATATCATATCTTATTTATAATACCATGTATCAACCCTGTCCCATTTCCACTCTATCTATGTTCAGAAATTTTGTGTCGTTAGTCTTTGGTCATGCTTGCCTTATATTGTCTAACTTATAGTCATGTTTCTTGTCAAGTACTGTTCGTAGGACCTCGTTTAGTTACGTTTTGTTTGTATGTTTTGTTAAACTTGTTCTTATTTTTAGGTCAATAAACACTTACATACATACATATATGTGGATGTTCTTAATTTACTTTCAGTGTGATGAATTTTTCTAAGCAATTTCTTTATCATAGGATACTCTTTGTCCTTGGTCAGGCGGTTTATAGGAACACATATTTTATGATGGAATTCAGGACCAGTCAATACATTGAGAATTAATTCTCCAGTTAAAATAACCGGGCATTCAAATTCAATAGGGAAATAATAGTTTCATGAAACAGCTGAAATGATCACTCCTTATGTAAGACAGATAAACAGTTTCAATTCTTACGTATTTTATAAGCAAATAGATCCACCCAAATACTTTCACCATTCGGTTTATAATTTACATCCACCTGAACTGCTTTTAGATCCTGGGATATTAGGAGTGCGACACCATCACCTCTGTTGAAACCAGATCTGGTACATCTAAAAAATATCAAAACTCTGCACCTGCAAAAATGTGAACAGAATCACCATTAAGTACATTAGTTTTGGATAAACAATAACTAAGTGTGCGAAGGATTGATAAAAGAGAAATCATAGAGCCTTTATGTGAGTTTGTCAAGATCAATGGATTTAATTGGTCAGTATTACCTGAACTTCCAGGGAAATGTCCTTGGTTTGTCGGCACAAGTATTCCATTCGAGACTGCAGATTAGTTAAATCTCGCGAAACAAACACCTTTGAGTGATTCAATGATTTTTGAAGTTTATTCTTAGATTTGAGAATCGCATCTTTACATTAAGTAGCTTTCAGTTTAACAATATACATCGTAGGTTTGTCGTTTTTGACTGGACATCGATACTTTGTCAACAGGATTCGAGTTTTCACTATCAAGTTTAAGCTCACTCCTCAGAAAATCGTAAATTGAGTTTACTGGCATTAGTCTGAAGGGGGAGACCAAAGATAAAAATATTATGTTCTCGCGTCTGTTGTTCAGATATTTCTCCGCTGATATCATCCATTGATAAGTATTAATTTACATATTTGTTCAGCCACCCGGACCCACTAAAATCCACAGTTATTTTTTCATGGATGGGGCTGGGTCTGTGAAACATCGGGATTCGAGAACAGAGAGTCGTTCTCCAAACAAGCTTTGGTTACAATTGATGCCATTGTACTGATTTCACTCTTTAGAGTCGATATAGATTCCACAAACTTTGAAGAATCCGATTTTCCAATCTCTGGCATTCCTTTGGATTAGCATTGTTTTCTTGCATTTAGCAAGGATTTTTATTTCGGACGTCGACAGGTTTAAACATGCTGCGTGGATCCGGGACCCATGGATATCACAACGGTGACATCCTGTGCCGGCAATCGCTTTGTAGCAATGAGGACAGATATTGCCTTGCTGTATTCCGAACAACGATCGTCATAAGTATCCTTCTCGATGAACAGGGTGGAACAGAAGTTACAAGTATACAGTTTAGACATTTCCAGTTTGTTTGTCAGACTTTTTGTCGTCTGTTTCGATTTTCTCCAATCAGCAATTTCGTATTTTTGCTTGAAATCGACAATATACAATATATTAATAAAATAATTATAATCGGTTAACACAGTTTACAAGCAGGATTTAGTTAGGTTGTTGTATGTATGTATGTATGTTTATTAATGACTTAGATTGTACAGAGTAACATTGAAAATATATATACTAAATGTTGCACTAGTCCAAGGAAAATATAGCATTAACTAAAGCTAAAGAGAATATAATTATAACACGAGAAAAATGTGAAAAATGTAGTTATATTTATTGTCGTTCGAATGTTGCACATAAGTAATCGGAAAAATAACTAAATATGGATAGATTAGTATTACAGTAAAATTCAAAACGATACAAGATACAACGGATGCAATACGGGGTTAGTTTGTCATGAGCATATATGGCGCAAAAACACAAGAAAGTAAATAAATAAATAAATAATTAGGCTTAACTAAAATAAATAATTGTGCAACTTGATAAATTAATAGTTGACTAGGTAATTAAATTTAAGTTTATCAAGGAACAGTTATAATGAAAAATAATTAATAATATCAATATAATATGTAACCAATAGTACATATATATTTACCAATATATATGTACATTACAGTACACAAAATATATAACAACTAATTCAAACTATCTACTTAAATGATTATATTGTGGTGGCAATAGTTTTTATAATGAATATTTTTTGATGTTATCTAAGGTACCACTGTGGTTATTGGGTATAACATGGGCGGTGTCAAGCAAATCCTAGGTATATGTATAACAATTACTTTATTATGTAATCCAATAAATAAAAATAATTATATACCTGGCGCACAACATCCATGTATCATTGTTAATTAAACCGGGGCACAACTTTGACACCATTTCATTGAGGGTGGGATATTTGTTGATGTCCGCCAAGATTCCTAACCGATTTAGTACCGGTAAGTCCGTTTTGGTCTCCACATTCAGATAATACTTCAAATCATCGCAGGGTAGGCGGCATTTCTTATTGCAGCTCTGCTTTGCTTCATAATACTTTATTTTATAAATCATTTCTAACAAATAAAATATCGTTTTAATTACTGATATGAAGCTATTTTATGTTTTAAGTAATTCAACATCTGGCCAACTTCATGGTTTAACTATATTAAAAATAATAATGGTTTAAAGATTATTTGTATATTGTTTTGTAGAGTAGTCAGGGTAGCTCAGTTGGTTGATGATCACCAGTGAAACAGGCGGTATAACTCCCCACCAAATATGACTCCCCAGTCTTCTCAGCCTAGGCGTAGAACACTCCCCAGTTTTCTCCCTAGATTTCTTAATTAACGGAAAGGAGCAGGTTACAGTGGCGGGCTTTTCTAACCAAAACAAAAAACGATATCTCAATAGCATAGGTTACAGTTTAATTTTTGCAATATACGCAAATAACACAGGTACGGATATGAATTATAACTCAATTAGGGGGGTCATCTCAGCCTAAGGGGAGTCATCTCAGCCTAAGGGGAGTGTTCTCAGCCTAGGCTGAGATAACTGGGGAGTCATTTCAAGAGGGAGTTATCTCAGCGATGTACACCGGTCCTCCAATCTATTGGCTTTAGGTTAAGCCCCATCTGGGTCCACTTAGCCTTTTTTTATCTAGGGACGATAAATTTACTACCAGTTAAAAATTACAGGAAGCAACAAATTGGATATGAGTAACGCCCACTGCTACCTTCAGTTAGCAGGTATCGAGAGCATTAGGGTCGCCTCTGGATTCGGTCGAATGTGTTTATTGTTGTTTAGTTTGACTCTGAAAGTGAATTGAGCTACGTGTTGCTTACTGCCCCTTGATTTTAAAGACCCAGAACTCAGTCGCATCTCCATATAAGAAAACAAATCCTTATCAAGATCCACCGGGAGTTTCGTCAACTGGCTCCCGTCACAATTATTTTATGGCAACTGGTTTGTCAGATGATTGGTGGGGTGGGGGTTATACCAGCTACAAAGGGGTTGGTGTCAACCATTGACGTTTTGAAAACATTGCCCTCCCTTGAATATGAATATACATCGCCAACTGCAGGGATGTTTGTCTTACAAAAATAAAAATTAGATACATTACACTATTTACATCATCATTTTCAGCGTTATGACCAGTAAGCTGAGCTAATAAGTTGACATATAGTAACAAAAAAATAAACTCACTTGTTTTTAGTACACAATTGACATATTTGTCTGGATCGCATATTTCAACACCTGTCATGTTTCCTCCAAGTATTTCTTCTGCACATTGACATGTTGCAAAAATATAATCTGAAACACACTCGATGACACAGGCTGATTGAGAGTAATTGGCATAGTATTTGAGTCTACTTTCGGGGGAGTTATTGTAAACACACTTATTCCTTGATGTGTACTGGCGGTGAATCTGGAGGATAATAAAGGATTAAAGGATTTAAATACACTGGAAGAGAAGGGTAATAATACTCAATAAGGCAAATTATAATTGTTGTCATATTTATATTGCAACATTTTTAATTGCGCCTAGTAATAAAAGTTTAATTGGCTCAGTAGCATTTACATTAACCATTAAGTCAAATAATCATAAACTTAAGATTAATAGGTACTCATAATTATCTATCACCTTAGTCAGTGATACACCAATATTTGTTTTCGTTCCCGCGTAGAGTTCCAACGTGGTTGAAGATAAAAGATTTGGAATGTTATTCAATGGATGCAATGCCAACAGTAAGTTGGGTTTATTCCAACTAGTTAATTCTTCATTTAAAAAATCAGTGAATTCATACTCCTCAAGGTTCATCATCAATGTAATTTCTGAGAGCTTCCCTAAAAAAATCAGTTTAAATATAATATAATGATTTAATAATTGCCTAAAATTAACTTGACTGAAAGACATAAACGGATACGTTGCAGGATCTTACAGTAGCAAATTAATACAACTCTAGTGATTCATAATTATGACTTTGATCCAGGTTGAAGTGGATTGCTTTTTTAAAGGTGAAATAAATACCCTGTCCAATTATCAGGGTCACAATTCAGACGATGTCTTTGGGGGGGAAGGGGGGGGGGGGGGGGGGGGGGGGGGGGCTGGTGTAGATTTCGCACAGTTGAAGATTAAAACCATGTCGTGTAATTAAACACATGTTATTACGCCTCTGGTAAATAAACAGATCAAAATTTTTAGAATTCTGAAAATACCCACAGAAGCATTTAAACATTCGTGCACCATATTTCTGTATTTTTGAATTAATATAAGTACGTACGTATGACACAATTTTGTTTTAATATTTACAGCAGTTTCCACAATATGTGCTTTATTATTTAAACATTTCGGAAATATATTTATATTTCTCCAATATATTACTCAGTATAATATGCTATATACTATCTAATAGTTATCATTCGCTAATAAACATATTTTTTTTACCTGTGTGAGTTTTATTTCGGCCGGGTAGTGTATAACACGTTCCATCTTCATCGCTATAAATTTGATAAAAATCATTTGCGCTACAATTAGTATTCAGATCCATATCTATGCAGCTGTAAGAATAACAAAATGCCCTTCAAATAGTTGCATTGTGGTCGTAAAATAAAATGTTTTACATCTTCATAAATATATACATTTTTACCAGTTCTTATTTTATCTTCAATATACATTCAAATATATTCTTTGATACGTCAGATGATTTCTGGGTTTCTAAACATAAATTATTTGCAATAATTACTTGCTGTGTTTATATATATACTAGGCCTACTACTAAGTTTCATACCTCAATATTGTATCGTTGATTCGATGAGTTGCCTCTTTTCTCGATTTCTTCTCGGAGTTTAGATCAAGTTTTCTGAATATGTCATCTTTTAATTCCTGGCTAATTTCCCGTGAGTCGAGACTATCGATTACGTCCTTGTCACCGGTGAACCGCTCATATAGAAAACTCAATCTACAGTAGGTAGATAAATAAATTTATTGTTTGGTGCATTGTTTTCGTATACATTTACATACGTTCTCCCTAGTTGTCGCAATTTCATTTATCTCAAGTCCAATATCCTTTTCAAGTTCGAAAAATATATTTTATATCCTTGAAATACGAATTTATTATCTTCGATAAAAAATCAGTATTTTATTGAGGATAAATATTGCCGATAAATTAATCTATTTAAGAATTTACAATCTATTTATCGATTTACTAGATTACTATTTATAGATATACGATGTGTAAACTTTAGATATTGTTAAATGAGATTGGGTTAAGTTAATCATCAATAAGTTAAGCCCCAGATTTATAGCTGAAGGTATTCTATATTTCAACAATTATTGAATTCACCTGATCTGATTTCTATAACAAATGGTTAAACTAGGTGCCGGTATTCCTGTGTCATTGTCCAATACTTTGGTTACAATAAGAGAAGAAGTTTCTTCATTTAAATATACGTGGGAGACCGAATCTATTTGAATGCAACACATAGTGAAGCAGCCCAGAAACATAGCGACCCACAAAAACCTAAAATATTAAATTATTTTTGTGTATTATAATAGCACAGTCGGTAATCGGGACCGATCTTGGTACAAACTGGATCTCATATGGACCGATCCGAGATACAATCTGGTATCTCGCAGTCATCTATCGACAACCCAACTGATCTTATACTACTTATTTGGCACTACGAATAAGCGCCGGTAAATATATATTTACACTGCACTGCTCCTGTCTGCAGTTGGTGTTAGTGGCTGTTGGGAATCCCCCCCCCCCCCCCCCCCCCCCCCCCCCCCCCCCCCCCCCAATCTCTTTTTTCTTTTCTCAATCACACTATCAGATCTACCCAAAGACGTGTTTATGTGTACCGGCACAACCGGCCTAACTGCTATACTGTGCTATATTATTATAGAAGTTAACTGAATTCCCACATTTTATACAACCTTCGCAGCCTACACAGTTGTAGAATATTTTTATTTACTTTTTGAAATATTTTCAATAATTCCATTTTCGAATAAAAATTCAATTTTTAATCTAACATTTAAATTAAAACCACTTAGAGTACCATAACCAAGTAAACGCATTAAAAAT